>VZRX01018327.1:261920-299477 GCA_013398075.1 Notiomystis cincta | reverse complement strand
AAACCAACCAAAAAAAAAAAAATCAGTACCCACTGCTGTCCAGATAAGATCTGTGAGTTCCTCCCAGCTGCTGGAAGGTGCAGCAGGCACACAGAGAGCGTGCCAAGCACGGGCTCTGGTGTGGGCAGGGTGACTCCCAAAGGGAAAGGACAGGGTGCTGGCAGTCCAGGGGTGTACCTGAGCCAAGGTCAGAGCAGGCAAAGTCTACCTGGGAGAGCCTCGAGCCTCTGCTCAGGGGCTCAGGAGAACACCAGGTGTGCAGCTGCAAAGGCTCCACACTCAGCTGGACCATGGGCACTTTCCAACCTTGCACCTGCCCCATTCTGACAGGCAAACCCAACCCAATGGAAAAGCTTCCACAAAACCTAGAGGGATTACCTTTCTGGTACCCCTGCCCAACAGCTGTCAACAGGGGGATCCACATCCCTGACAAGGGCTTTTTATTACTGCGAAGTTACTCTGAGGTAGTGATACAAACATATAACTGAAATATTATAGATTTAATACAGTATAAAAGCAGGCACAAAAGCACTTCCTTGGCCTGCAAAAAAGCAACTCAAGCCCCATGCTTTTACACATGCAATAACTTAAAGAAAGTGCAGCAAGAAAAGAAACAGAAACATCCTCCAATAACATATAATTTGACAGTTTGGCACAATACTAGTATCACCTTAAGAGCTTGAAAATTGAGCACATGGCTGGGAAAAAACCCTCCAAATCTCTACATTAGAAGGTTTGTTTGGCACCCACTTTGCTTCTTAACATAAGCTAATTTTATCTTCCATAGAAAAGTTGCCAAGAGAGTGAATCAAGTGACACAGCAATAAGGAAAGGAGTAATAAAAGCTTGTGACTTTTACTCAGGACTCTGGCTCAGATAAAGTAAGCCAGACCAAAACAAAAAACAAAACCAACCAACCAACAACAACAGCAAGACCCCCAAAATCAAAACAAAACTCAATTCCATTCATTTTACCATTTTGTTTCACTACAAAGATTTATAAAATTACAAAGATGGAGAGCATAGTCCCATCCAAGGAAGGAGCAACAGGGATACGGGTCACAAAAATTAACCCAAGCTTTATTAACTTTCGTATTTAAGGAGACAGTCACCAATTCAGCAAGATTTTAAAAAAACAAAGACCTGCAAAGATACCTCCCTGAATTTTAATACATTTTTCCCTCATAGGAAGCCTTTAAACATTCCTACAAAGTGTTTACAATGCAGATGTAGCAGTGTTGCAGGATGAACAGCTCAAGTTCAAACTACCTAGAAACGTAGTAGGACTAAAATCAAATTCCTACCACTGTGATAGGACCACCAAAACATTGAACAGTATTTAAAAAGTTTTTAAAAATTAAAAAAAAAAAAAAACTAAAAACTGCAACTACTTGAAAAGCAAGGATTGCTAGAAAACTATTTCACTATTCCTTGTTACTTATAATCAGGCAACCTTAAAGAAAAACAGACTAAAGACAAGTCTACAATGTTAAGGCAGACTTATTTCTGTGACTAAATCTGTACTTGGTACTGATGTAGAGACAAGCACGATATCTTTATGGTGCAGCAACTGAGCTGGCAGCTTCACTGAGCACAGCCTATAAACCCCAGCTCCCTCCCTGTCACAGCTGTAAATCTATAACCAGAGAGATCCTGACACAGCATGGGTACATGACCTCTATGTAACAACCCAACAGCAACTACAGGCAAGATACACAGCACAAGCAGCCACCTAAAGCAAACCCAGGCATAATTACATAACCACCTCTTGCTAATATCCCTTTCAACCTTTAAGGAAGGGGGAAACACAGTTTTGAAAGGTAGAATTAGGCATATGATTTGCTTCTACTAACCTTAACAGACAAACATGATAAATCTAGTTTAGGTTTGTCATTGAGACAGATGACAGTGGAAAGTGAATAATCCCATTGTAAAATACCTATTTAATATAAACAGAATGAACTGCTTCCTGGAAGTACAGCTGTGGCTCAAGCACAGAGGAAACCTAAATATCTAAGTTATAGAAGTGGGACTCATACCCCCCTAATTAGAGAAACTCTAAACCTTAAAGCAGTAGATGCAGTAGGGAAAAACTTTAAAATCTTAATCAAGAACGGCATCTAAATTTCACAGAATGAAAACTCTGCATAGTTGCTGTATCTTAGGTAATCCTTTTGGTCATGTTTGTACTTGAAGCAAGAGCATCTTAAGGGTTGGGCTGACTTGGTATACCTGCAACAGATAAACCTGTTAACACTGTGCTAACATAACCAAAATCCTTCAGTCCTAATGAGTGCTTTAGAAACTTTCTGAGTGCCTACTAAAAAGTGAACACACTGTCAGTACAGACAAAAGCAGGAAACACAGGACCTCAGCTTTAAATGTTCTGGCTTCTCTTCCAGTAGCCTAGAGGATTTGCTCAAATGGTAACACCCAAGCATGAATAACAGCTTGAGTCATCTTCACGATAAACAGGAGTGGCAGGGAAGATTTTCAAAGTGATGGGAGAGACAGTGAAGACTGTAATTCGCTATTCTTCCTGGTTTTTCAATTTGCCTTCAGCTGTTAAGGCAGATAAAAGTTTCAAGCCTCAAAAAGCACAGCATGGTTTTTATTAAACGAAACTCTCCAGGAGTACTAGAAAGGCATGGAATAAACACTCTTACATATCTTACTTAAGCATTTATTAAAGAGTGTGTGTGTGTATATATATAGCCAAAATAAAAAAGCATAAAATCATAAATATATTCATATATTTATATTTACACTATGTGGTATTTTTACAAATACCCAAAAAGCAATTATCTTACAGACTCCTAAAAATGTGCTCTGTATGATAAAGACAAAATCTCAGAAGGTTTTCTAGCCACAGCTGTGACAACTGAAATGTCATAACTTTAAAAAAATGTAAAGCACATGCAGCAGAAGCAGTATGAGCCTTTAGCACTATCACGCCGAGGAGCAGTGGTGGTCGTGACCTCTCTCACCCCACATGCTTCTGGAACACACTCACGATGCAAGCAGAAATATATTTAGTATGTACAGACAGAAAACCTCAAATATGTTCTCAGTTCCTTTTCAAAGGGTAAAGCTGCATGCTCCTAATGCAACTTTGTCAAAAGGAGTATGGCAAGCACATGACAAGCCATCCTTTGGTGACCCTTAGCATGTTTTATCCCCTGCAAGAAAAACCCTAGAAAACTCCGTATTACAAATTGCTGCCCCTTGCAACTTCCAAGCTGAGACAAGATACTAGGTGCCTAAAATCCAGAAGCCCACAAGACATGAGTGATGACTGCATGAGCTTTCTGATGCATGCAATTCCTGAGGTGCCTGTCTTTACATCAATGAAACTCCCTGGGTAGATTGCATCCTGCCAGTGAGCGTGCTTGCAGATGTTGTCATTCTGGATATGCTCAGCACTTTTTTTGTGCCTAAGGCTGCCCTATTCACAAATTAGGTATTCCTGTATCTGAGGAAAGGCAAAGTTTAGCAGGCATGAGAGGAGCATGCCTGCCACAGACTAGCTCTCCCAGGAGAGGCCAGCTGCTGTGCAGAAACACGCACGAGTCCTGCAGCCCAGAGGAAAGCCAGCGCAGGAACGCGTGACTCATTTGCCAGCACTGAAGCCACTCGTGGTTGAACCCACCACTGCATCTGGGGCTGGGAACACAACGAGCCACAGCCTGTCCTAAGGCCTCAAGGGCAAGTGGCAAAGCACAGCTTGCACCCACATAACTACACGTTCTCCACTGCTAATCCATACCAGCAGCTGAAAATAGTCCCCGAGCTGCATCATGCCCCAAATCTTGCCTAGGCATTGTCCAGAGGAGAGCTGACAAATGCCAGAACAGGCCAGGGAACACATTACCAATGAAACACCCCTGATGACTGTGTGGCAATCCTTAAGCCCAAACTATTGTCCCTTTGAGACCACTAGTACAAATTCATCCCCAAATACCTAGCCAGTGCTGCATGGCCTTACTTGGCTGCCTGTCAACAAAATTTTAGATTCATTCTTTTAACACAACAGTAAACCACTTATCAAGTAACCTAATTTATCCAATGTTAACAGCATGACCATTCCTACTTCCTGATTTGAAAGGAATCACTTAAGATGTCGAAACCAAAGAGGACTTTAAACTGCATGTAAACACCTACCTTCAGAGGAGCTGTAGGACTTCAGGCACACCTAACTAGAAATCCCTACTGAGAAGGATACAAACCACAAGAAAATATATTAACTTCCCCTTCTGGATGTTCAATTCCTCCTTTCAAAGAGCACAGAAACTTAATTTGAAATTGTACAATGCATCCAAGGAAACAGGCACTAGGCACTCAAGAAGAGCGAGATCCACAATAACTGTGTCCTTGTACAATCAAAGACCAGGAGGCTGCATGGCTCAGCCTGTACTATTCCAAAGTACTAAAGAGCACTTGCTGACCTGTAGCTGCTCACAGCTTTACCCTGAGCAGGTTTTGTCTAATGCTTTTTACACAAATCTTAAACGTACCTATTTAATATTTCTTCCTTAATGCGTGATCAAAGTAGATCTGCTGTTATTCCAGCTCAGCGAGTTTGTCATATTAATGCAATAATATATTCTTTGGGAATACATGGTTTTGAGCACGAAGGCACTTCTGCTGCAGTGAGCTGCATAATTTAAAACCAACAGAAGTCTTTGGTGTGGGATGAGGTATTTAAGTATAAACACTGACTATACAGTTAGCTGACAAATACTTATTGCAAACATTGAGTTATGTTAAAACAACACTGCATGATAAAACAATATTGTAGATTTCACTGGAAATGTTGAATTGACAATAGAAACCACAGAAAAGAAGAAGCTAAAAAAGGAGAAACATGGAGCTCAGTTTAGGCAATGCTACATGAAAGAAGTTATAAATAAAGCAAAGCACACTTGTCTACCTTTAATCATATTTTAACCATTAAGAGAAGTAACTTTGTGAAGCCATCTTTATCTTTCATCAGTCATTAAAACTCCAAAACATACTGTAACTCCAAATCACAATACCTATCAAAACTGGTGTTCCATCCTTCTTTGGAAAATACAAGCACTAACTAGGATAGCGTGTATTAAAAAGCAATACAGGCAAAGAAGGCTACAGTGTCAACAGCTGCAGTGCAATGCACTGCTTTAGTTTCACATCTGTTTGCTACTCACACAAAAACAAACATGAAAACCACAGCTAAAGTTACCAGACCAAATCAGGCTGTGAATGAACTCCCTTTAGCCTGCCACAGTGAACCTTCGCATTCTGTTCTGAGCTGTTGGAGGGTTGCAGGTGGTGATGCAGCTGATCCTCATCAGCAAGAGCTACCACACAGGCTTTTAAAACTGCACTCCTAAGAGAAATACCCCTTGGAATACTCCTGGTGCTCACATGGACGAGTTAACAAGCTAGCAACAGAACACTATGGTCTGCAGAGATAACCAGGAAAGCGTGGAGTGCTTCTGTCTCCAACTTGCTTTCTCTTCAGACAAGGCTGTGGTTGGCCTGCAGCTCCAGTGCAGAAGAACAAGACCCTTTCACTACCACAATACCATACATGTGAAAGGGCATCTGCAGGGAGCACATTCTCTAAGCAGCAGCATGAAAAATGTAGTACCTTGCTTGTACCTCCCCATTCAGAGCTTGTGAGCAGAATGGCAGCTGAGAGGCAGAGAAATACAGCTGCACTGCTTTGCAGATCCACATAACAAAGATACTCCATAGGCATTTACTTCACTGAATGGCACAACAAAACCAAATACCACAGGTATTTCACTCAAAATAGATTGAAAACTGACAGACTTTGTATTTGATTTGCTTGCACTGAAAACCTGCTCTTATTTCTTTACGCTTAAAAAACTGCAGCAAACAGCAACAACATTTCAGTCAAAGATGTGATGTGGCAGTTGACAGGGATTTCTCCAAGAGAAATTCAGATATTCTGGAACTTGTTCACATAGCCTTCATTTGATATATTCAAAAAAATTACTTCTTTGGGTGGCCATAAGGGAGGTCAAATTGATAGAATTAGGGAAAAGGCTGAGCATGAACTCCCAGGCTGGCAGGTAACAAGCTATCCCTTAGATAGGAAACACAGATTTTAACTATGGAAGGATTTAAATCATATTTCTATAAGTATGATAAAAACAAAGCAAAGGCTATTCAGCATCTTTGAGTCTAAAGTAATTTCAGTTCCCTTTAAAGTTACGAAATCAAAATAGTCTCAAAATACCGTAAGTGAGCACAAATTCAAAGTAAAGAGTACAGAGTATTTCTATTTTGCAAATAAAAATTATGAAGCATTATTAACATACTCTAAGCTGATCTCCACATATTCTTCATCTGGAAGCATCATAACCTCACTGGTAAGTATCTGAGTGGTTAAATGGGACTTCTTTCAGAGTTTGATAAGGATTTAAGAAAAAGGAAGTACTTTTCACATGATTTAGTCAGTATGCACTTGTCCCTTTTTAAAATCAAGAATTATTGAGAAGAACCTTCAACTAGTTTCCACCCTTTATTTTGTCTAGCTATGCTTTTTTTGTTGTTGTTAAAAGAAAGGATGACCTAGAAAAGTTTCATTTCCTTCCTAAAGCACAGATGACTAAATCAGCTAGCTATGCAAAAGCAATAAACATATTCACAATGACTAGCTAAGGAGTAATATATTATCTTCAGAAAACAGTAAAAACCAGAATCTTTTACATTCACTTGATGCAGCTTCCAAAGTCAGGTAAAGGTCAGATGCACTTGAGACTTTTTTTTCCGAGAAATTATACAAGGCATTTTTCCCTCACAAAAGCTCTGTGACAAGTAAAACTACAATAAATTCAAGCTATTCTGTATTAAATTGCTCAATCCTTTTAACTCTCTCACTGAAGTCCTGCATTTTAAAGCAGTCAGGAGAATGAACAAAGACTGAAGCAGACAAGCCTTGTGATGAAATGCACTACCTGGGAAGGTGGAGGACACAAGAACTAAACAAAAATACATAGTAAGTAAGTAAGTGGGGAAATCAAAGTTGCATTATACAAATATTTGTAAATAAATGTTTTTCAGAAGTTTATATTCTTAATTACTAAGCAAGATGTTTCTGGGGTTTTTTGCATAAGCTTTTCTCATTCCATGCTTTTCTTCTTCATTTTAACACTTTTTGGAGAAAAAAACCAACCAACCAACAACAACAAAACAAACAAACAAAAAACCAAACAAAATCACAAAAAAACCAAATCAAAAAAAGCCAAAAAAGAAAACCACTCTAACCATATGAGGACACTTGAACTTCCTTGAGATTCCATCTTTCTTGGACTGTTTAATATTAACCCAAAGAAACCACTTATGGTGAGACATTCTGTATGAGTTAGAAGGCGGCATCTGGCTTTTCTCTACTCCTTTATCGGGTGTTTGAAAGTTCAGAGGTATTTACTGGTATGAACCACATTTCTCTAATTGCCTGCCCATTCTTGAGGAAATTGCTAATTAAGCAGACACTTGCAAACCTTGTACACCATTGCATGGAGGCAATACCCAGACAGTGAACTGCAGAAGAATAGAGTAAACCCTTCTTTTGTTCACTAGCTGAGCCTTTCAGGGATACCTCAACAGCCCCCTGAGTCAGCCATATAAGTATTTTCTCCTGTTTCTAGTAAGTTAAACTCTTCAGGCAAAACCAGCCAACATTCAGATGTGAGGAAGGGGTAGATTTTCTGCACTAGAGGAGTCATGGCTTTACATTTCTGTGTGGGGCTTCAGGTCCTTTGCTGCAGTAAGTGGCCCAAAGACTTAGCAAGACATTTTGGCACAGATAATGCTTCACTCCTCCTCCTCCTCTCCTGAGCACTCTACCAGTTACAACTCACAGCCCTTCCTCCCCTTTTGGGCAGCCAGAGGCAATGGAGGCCAACACAGAATCTCGGGGTGCCTGTCCTGGCTACCACAGCTGCCCTCAGCTCTTGAGGGAAACCTGCTGAGGGAAACCTCTGGTGCCAAGCCTTCAGCAATAGGAGACACTCACTGTCTGGAGTCTGGGGAGGCCCAGACCAAGTGATATAGAGGTCAATGAAGCAGCAGAGCCCTTGCATACATGTCATGCACATTTCTTTTCACCCCTCCACTGGGCTCCATTCCACATCCTTCTCTGGCACTTCGTAGGCCCCTTCTAACTGAACTACTCCATGCTATTAGCCCTCAGATTGGCCACCCCAAAACAGTTCCAAACATATTCCTCTAGAAACTCAAGAACAGACAGACAAACATTAAAATACATTCAAGCAGAGCACTCAAGAAAACTGCAATAATCCTGTGCTTGTTGATGACATTATCATTTGTTTCACAAAAGCCTGTAACACCCAAAATTTTTGAAACCACAACTCTCTGGATTTTCCAGTCTGAAAGTCCACATCTAAATTAGATTATCTTGCATGCCTTGTTTGAGTTATTGGGTAGAAACTGGTGGATATGGCATATTGCTGATGAGTAAGCTGGCTTCAAGCTGATTTGTAGAAGGTAGCAGGAGCCACTTCTTGCTTGTATAGAGTCAAACCCGGGTATCTGTACCTCTATCTTTTGTCCTCTGAAGGTTACAACTCTCAAACACCATTTACATGCATGCAAGTTTCCTAAAATAGTGTCTGCCTCTTAAAATACTCCTTCCTCTCCAGAACTAAAAGATATGTGATTGGTTCTAAATGGTTGCTTTATGTCAAAAATACCAGCCTCTACAGTCTCCTGCTTTGTTGCATAAATAGCCTATTTCTGGTTTATAAGTAACAAACAATGAAAAGAAACAATGTTTGATTTACTGAAATACAGCCTAAAAAAACAACCCAACCTTCCAGCATTTTATTTCAATGGCATCCAAAAATACCAAAGTGACTGAAATGTAAAGGACAACGCAAAGCAATATTTTAAGTACTATTAACAAACATATCAGATACCCAGAACTGAGGCCCAATTGCCAAGTAGGAATAGCAATTGGATAAAAATTAACTTTCAAATAAAAGTATAGAATTTATTGCCGACTTTGGTACCAAAACACAGTTAAGGGTATTACCCTTATAATTTGTGCCAAACTAGTAAAATGATGCTGGTTTACAATCACGTAAATCAGCAGAGCTATGTTGACTTCTTCCTTTGATATGCCCTCTTTTTTTCTAAAACCAGAAGACTGCCAAAACTAATCCTTTTTTGCTCCTGTAATTTATTTTTCTAGAACTAAATCTCAGCCAGACCACAACTTATTTTATAGAGTTGGGTGTGACTTCTTTTTTTCTAGGTAAGCACGCTATGTGAGGGCAAATACTGCTTTAAAGTGTCACTTACAGATTGCCAAGCGAGAGACTCCATAATTCGATGTTCACAGTGCTCTAGATGCTTTATCATTTCCCGTGTGAGGCTGGGCTCTGCTTTAATAAAGCTTTCGATCACCTTGTAGAAGTCAAAAGCTTTTAAATCAAACACATTGAGGATCCATGGGAAAGACAAGTCTGTTTCAGCACTGGTACTGTCACTTTGTGAAGCATTTCCTGAAGGGAAAACAGACTAAAATTACCACAAATTCTAAATTCTTCCACTTTTGATGTTTCTTCCTTTCTGTAGTTATTGAATCACTGCTAGCTCAGACATTTCAGTAAGTTGCTTTTTGCACTTCAGGCAGGTTTTTTGCTATTTACTCTATTTTATATATTAAAATAGATGGCAATAATTATCAAGAAGTAACAATGCTATTAAGGACTTTAGATTTAACTTACTGCCATATGTAGCCATGACAACCTCAACAGCACATGCCAGAAGAGATGTGTGGAAGATATTATCATTCAGAAGTTTGCTGAAGAGAAAAGAAGTTATTAGTACTTGTCCCAAGACATAAAACAGCAGACTTCAATAACAGGTATGGGGCAAGTACCTGAAATTCTGCACTGAGAGGCGCTCTTCCTCCTGAAATAAATAAATCAGACCAAGCTTGTGAGTATTCTTAGTATTTCCAGAGGTACTGCCAGTACTAAGATAGCAGTACTGAACTTACCGACTTCAGCATGGACTCCATTACTCTGTAATAGAGACGCACTCCAAGCTTGTACCTCTGTTAGGAGAAATAGAGGAATATTACAAGAAGTTTCAACAGAATACAACAGGCAGACTTGTGTTTTAACAACCCAAAACATCCCAGTTTTTGACAGAGCCACTATAAACAAGTTACTGTCTCCAGTTCCACTGGCCAGTAACACTGGAGAGACCTCTACTAAGGTGTGTGACTACCCCAGCCACGTGAAGATTTAACCAAGTGTAACAACATGGACCGTGTTCACATTGATTCACAGCTAACAGGATAAAAAGCAGGGCTGACAGACAGGAAGGAGACTGTTGAGTACAAACTTGGTTGGATTTATTTTCCAAAATCCTTGTTGAAAGCACAGCTGCTCTCCTGATTTTATAAGGAAGTGAGTCACCTTTGGCAGTTTTAGCCTAAGTTAGCCTAATGAATGCAAATATACGTTTCACTCAATGTACTTTAGCCAGCAATTTTTCCATTCTTCAGTAAAGTACTTCCAACCCAGTATTTCCACCCAGTTCCTATTGCTCCTTATTTATTAAGAGGAATTTGTTAAATGCTATCTTTACCATGCTTCCTCAATCTGAAAATAATACTGTTACTTTTCATCTATATTGATCTGCACTGAATGAGGACGGTCAGTAAGTCTCACACTAGCTAGTGCTAACTAACAGAGTTCAAACAAGTGATATTCAACCCAAATACTTACCTGTGAGCCAATTTCAGCCCATCCCTGTCCAACTGCTTCAGCAAATTTCTTTTTGAAGATGTGGTCAAAACTTTCCACTCTTTTCAGGATACTTTCCTTAGGGTTCACTGTGCAATTCTAATAAAGTACAGGAAGCAAATTAGGGGAAGGAAAGACAAAGAAAAGACATTTTACTTCAAAATTATTTTAATCATTTAAACAATTAAACGTCCTACTTCCCTTTGTAACACCTCTCAATAAGGTCATCAGCATAAATAAAAATGGAGTATTTAAGAGAGTGCTCTTCTTCTCTTTTTTGTTTCCCTTTTATACCTCCTTTTTTTCTATTCAATACATACATAAAAGAATTTTAATACTTAGCTCACTAATTAAAGTACTTAAGCACTTAAAAGGGTCCAGTACACAACAGCTAGAGAGAAGTGCTATCTTAAGTGATTCCATTTAAACCAACCCAGTAAAAATGTACTTCTTCAAAACCACATGCATCAGATCTACAGGTTTGTATTTTGCTTGAGTGATAATTCCAAGAATCTTACACAACTCTTCTTCGTAGTCACTTACATTGAAGTACATGATGAGAGTATCTGATGGTTTATCAGTTGCTGAGTTTAAAATCATAATCAACTGCTGAATGTTATTCATTGCCGCTCTGGAAAAACACATTAAAATGCATAATAAGCATTAAGGTTGGTCTCACAGTTTCCAGAAACTGAACAGCAAATCCACACACAAAAAAATGAGTACTTCAGTTCTCACTCCAGTTATCAAACTGTTTTGTAAAATTTATTGCACAGTGCTAACTATTATGAATTCCAACAATGCAATTTATCTAATTATTTACATATGGATTGTGATAATTTTAATAAATGAAAGACTGGCTTAACACCTAAGAAACAGATGAATTGTTCTATGGTGTTGTTACTTCCTGAATTTTTCATTGCAGTTTTTGTTTTTTCATAGAATTTCATGTCTGTTTTAAATTTCTGTATCATTTAACTTCAATTTGGCTCATATCACCAGCCAAGTAAGTGCAAAACCAAGAAAAAGGTGCTAAATCATTACAACTGTAGCAGTGAAAAGATGCATTTCTCTTTAACCTACTTTTCATAAAGTATTGATAAAATCACTTCTGCCAGAACTCTACTAATGATAAGGAAAAGCATAAGTACTTTGGAAAAACATTAAATGAAAACATGCAACCCATTGTCATGCTCATAACTAGTACTTACACCCTGTTAAAATACTAATTTCTCTATAAATCACCAGATACAAATCCACTGAAAAATTATATTCTCTCCAGTTTCAGGGGGCTTTAAAACAGATTCTATGAGTCCAGAAATAAAAACACTGTAAGGTAAGGTAATTCAAAGCAATAAGTATGGTGCTTTCAACATATCCTATACAGGGTTCTGTTTAATCAGGGAGAGTTAAGGATACACTTTCCACTCCAAGGTTATGATCAAAACTTTGCTGCCATCTACTGACACTTCTGTGGCTTCAAGAAAAACAATTCATACAGCCCAAAATCAGTGCTGGTGAATAGGCCTTCACATGAACTGCCTTGAACAGCATCAGTTTTGGAAAACTAGGAGCAAAGCCCAAGTGTGGATGGAGAGAATCTAAATATCACTAGACTTTCTCTCAAGATCAAAGTCAGTTTAGCACATTCTGAATTTTTAGCAATACAGAAACTTCATACTCTTGGGCTTCAATAAAGTCAGTAACTTCAAGGAAGCATCTTTGCCACTGTTAGACAGCTTTATATTTACTATAAATAAAAAGTGTCAATGATCAGAACTACAGTATGGTTTATGGAAAAAAACCAACAAAACCAAGCCCACAGTTCCTTAAAAATTAAAAAAGGCTACTTTAAAGATAGCTACTAGCTACTATATTAAACAAAGAACACATTCAAGAGAAGAACTCATACCGAACAGGAGTCTGTGGAAATATAATATTGATTTCCTCATCTGGATTGTTTTTTAGTGGTGTCCTCTCCAGCTGTGAGCTACAGAAATGGAAAACAAACTTATGAAGCACTAATGCAATTCAAAAGACAATGTTTTCTATAAAGACTTATTGATCCAAGGAGAAAAACGTGTAACAGATTTTTGGAAGATCTAGATGTCAAATTACTCTAGTTGTTTAAATTCCCAAGTAGATTTGCTTTGAGCAGGATGTTGGGCTAGACAGCCTCTGAAGTCTCCTTCCAAGCTTTTTTTCTAGGAAAGAATTCTATTTACAAACAGCTTAATTTATATGTAGAGATGGTACTTGTTCCATTTTAATCCAATTTTAAATTAGTGTGTTTTCATAGCACAGATAAATTCAGACTCACATTGTGAGCTCACATTAAGTCATATGAATTTTGAATTGTCAGAAATCACTAGCATTTAAGTGGAAGACTGAAAAAAAAAATCAAATAATCATAGAATGGTTTGGGTTGGAAGGGACCTTTGAAAACCATCTAGTCCCATCCACCTTCAATGACCAGGAACATCTTCAACTAAATGGGGCTCCTCAGAGCCCTGTCCAGCCTGACCTTGAATGTTTCCAGGGATGGGGCATCCACCACCCAAGCCACTCAGAGCCAGCTGGCTCCAGAGCCATAACAACACCTCTGGCTCATCTAATCAGCTGGCAGGACATACCTCCTCCTCCTCGTGATTCCTCAGCTTTCCCTGGATGACAGGGCCTTCCAGAGAGTAAGAGCAGAGCTTCCAAATCATTTTAGGCAGAGTCACAGTCATATGGTCTCTAACTATTTAGGTGAGGACATAAAGCATGGCTGGCAATGCCAGAAATACCTCAGCTGAACAAAGCCAGTAGGTCAACAGGATAGAGAGCTCTCCATTTGTAACACAAGGGGGCAGAGAGCAACACAAGTTAGCACTTCCTATTGTAGAATGAAAGCAGTAAATGGAAACATTACCATGCTACGACCTCAGGCTGCAGAGTCTCGTCGTGATTCAGAAAGAGTCTCGCGTCTATATCTTTGTTTTTCAGATAGAGCTCGTCATACTGTTTCAGGATAACTTCAACCTCAAAAAGACATTGACAAAGCCAAATTTATTTTACAGGAACAAGTCTGACAATTTACTGAATAACATAAGGTAGTCCTGCCTCATGATTACAATGCTGAAATACTAAAATGACCTTGGAGCTCACAGTTACTTCTTATACAACAGCTGAAACATACCCAGAGGAAAATTATCGTTTATAAGAGAAAGCAATCCAAGGTCATAAGAATTTTTTTTTAAGAAATGTAAGTCTTGATGCTGTAAAAATAGATAGATTAGGAAACAGACCTGCAAATCAAACTAATATTTCCACATTTTTAAATCTTTCCTTCCGGAAAAATGGGTGTCTCCAAGAGAAGGAAATGTAAAATGCTTGTCCTTAGAACAGCTGTTGGGCAACTGGCTCTGTCCCTGTCTTTGATGGTTTGGACAACAAGGATTAAACTCAAACCTTCTTTTTCTCAGTAGGAGTTTCCTCATTTTATATTAAAAATTTGCACTGGAGTAGCTCTTAAGAGATATGCCTATTGCTACAAAAATAGACTTGTTATTTCATACCCACACTGTAGTTTTTTTAATAACTATTAAAAGTTTCTTAATTGACTAAATACCAGATTGATATGACTTCATTTTGCAAGGAAAAGTTTATTGCATTTTTTTGAAGTTTTTTTAATTACTTCCTATTTTTGAGTGACTAACATTAGCTGAAGTCTGCAATTTTTTTATCCGGGCCTCCAAATCTGCTGTTGTGCTCATGCAGAAATAAGGAGTCACCTCAATTATCTGCTCCCTAAGCCCTTAAACTTATTAAATAATGCTAAGCTCTGGCAAATTCCTGCTAGAAAAATAGGCAACAGTGCATATGAACCCAAATTAGTCCCCTCTCAGTCCCAAGAGAGAGAAAGCTGCAAATACCTCCTACACAGCTTTGCTCCTTACCCTCTTCTTTACCTTTGCCAAAGGGATTTACTCCAAATCGATCTCACAATTAAAACTTTGAGATTAGGTCTATTAAACCAAAGATTATATTTCAATTCTCATTATCATTATTCTTTTTATTTAAAAACTTAATTATATTTTTCATTTTTCGTTATCTTTTTTATGGCTCATGTGTTCTTTTCATCTAAAATATTTCAGTATTTCATACATTTCTAAAAAAAACAGCAGCTCTTAGACAAGATGGCTGTATTGGGCTAACTTAGAAGAAACCTTCAGTCAAAAATAAGAGTTCTGTATCAATCTATTCATCAGTGCATAAAGCCTGAACAGTAAATACATGGGAAAGACAAACAAAACACCAACATTAAAGCCTCAAAAGCTTTTCTTGCTTTGGAAGGAACATTAAAATTTTTTAAAAGCTCAGTGGTTTTTTCTGAAAGTCAATTTAAATGTGCCACATTACTGGCTATTGTACTGATGACCTCATCCATGATTATTGGTTAGCTGATCACATGTATGAACTGATTACCTCTGAAATACAACTCTAACTTTCAGCTCTGCCACTCAAGCTTAAGGAGCAAAGATCATGTGACTGGATTTTTCTTCAAATGCATCAATTTGTAAAATTTTCACCAGCAAGTCTTAGGCTAATAAATTTGGTCTTGTGCTTAAGTTGAGCAGCCTTGGATGAAAACCCTCTGATCTGAGAATAAGCTGTATAATGACCTTTGCCTGGAAGTTCATATAGGGTTTCCCAACTACACATACACACATAAGTTTAAAAGTCTGAACAGGCTACTGATACCCTGAAATTAATTTAGGAAGAGATTAAGATCTTCATCGAGTCCTGTGCTTTGTTCCCCACCCAACACACTACAAACTGAAGATATATTTGGTTGAATCCTGCAGACTCATTGCTCTGATCAGCTTCAGAGCTGCTTATTTTCAGGTTGCCACATCTACTGGTGACACAAGACTTTTAAGAATGATGAATGTAAACACATTGCAAGAAGTTACCTATTAAATGCCCTCTGGATGCAATTGCATAGAGGTAGTCTGCTGCATCCAGGCTACAGCTCAGCCAGATGAAAGTAATTCTGCACAGACACAGCAGTCCAAACTCTGCCAAGTTGGGAAACTGAGACTAATCTTTTGGATATCTTTCCAACAACACTACAATAACATGTCTCATTTATATTTAAATTAAGGTGTGTAATTTAAGACTTTAAGCATTTATAGAGTGACTTCAGAGACCTAATATTGTAATAGCTGTATTTTAGATGAATGGCCTTACCAAGGACATGGATATGCAACTCTTAGTTTTGCTTTGAGCAAAAGCTTTTTGCTTTGAGCAATGCTTGGTTTAGCCTCAGGAGACTCATTTATTAAATTCAAATGTGTAAGCTAAATATATTTTATGAATACTGGAATCCCTGCTAACCCACATTCCTGAAAAACAGTTCATTTTGCTAGATGATTTTAGAAGAACCTATTAGAACTCCTTCAATGGGTAAAGGACATCCTAAGCAATTTGGCATGAAGTAAAACACTCTTGTTGAACTGTCTGTATTGGGTTTACATGGCAAGGTTTTCATAGCCAGGGGAGGCTACAGTGGTGGCTTCTGTGAGAAGTTGCCAGAAACTTTCCTCATGTCTGGCAGAGCCAATGACAGATGGCTCCAGGACTGACCCTCTCTGCTGGTCAAGGCTGGGCCAATCAGGAATTATAGTAATGTCTCTGTGACAACATATTTAAGAAGGAAAAAAGTTATTACACAGAAGGAACTGCTGTCTGAGAAAAGAGGTGTGAGAGTATGTGAGAGGACAACTCTGCAGACACCAAGGTCAGTGGGGAAGGAGGGGCAGGAGGTGCTCCAGGTGTCAGAGCTGGGATTCCCCTGCAGCCCCTGGTGCAGAGCACGGTGGGGCAGCTGAGCCCATGGAGGGCCACAGGGAGGCAGAGATCCACCTGCAGCCTGTGGAGGAGGTGGGTGCCTGAGAGGAGGCTGTGACCCTGTGGGAGGCCCAAGCTGGAGCAAGGTCCCGGCAGGGACCTGCAGACCCTGGAGAGAGGAGCCCATGCTGGAGCAGGTTTCCTGCTAGGACTTGTGACCCTGGGGGGGACCCACACTGGAGCAGTTCATAATGAAGTGCTGCCTGTGGAATAGAATCATGTTAGACAAATTCATGGAGGATGTTTTCCTGTAGGAAGGACTCCCCCACTGGAGCAGAGAGGGACTTCTACTCCCTATGCAGTGGCAGGAACATGTGATAAACTGACTCCCCATCTCCTGACACTGCTGATGGGGAGCAGGTAGAGCCTGGGAAGGAGGGAGGGGTGGGAGGAAGGTCTTCTTTAGCATTTATTTCACTTCTCATTATCCTGCTCTGATTTTGTTAGTAATAAATTCAATTAACATCCCTAAGTTGAATCTGTTTTGCCAGTGATGGTATTTGGTGAGCAATCTCTCCCATCCTCTTCTGAACTCATGAACTTTTTGTTATATTTCCTCTTTCCATCCAGCAGCAGAGAGTAAAAGAGTGGCTTTGGTGGGTGCCTGGCACCCAGCCAGGGTCTGCTCACCAAAGAGTGGCTTTGGTGGGTGCCTGGCACCCAGCCAGGGTCTGCTCACCACAATGTCTTAAATTCCTCCACTTACCTCTGGTAGTCCATTTGAAGCTACAATACCAGCAGAATTCAAGAAAGGGATGAAGCTTGTGAAATACACATTTTTGACCTAAAAAAAAAGAAAAAATGTAACATTAGCAAGGTAGAGGGTCAGCCATGCATACACTGATTTCACATCTTTAAATCAAGAAACTGAGACATTTCTGTAATGCAGTGTGGTTTGTTTTCAATAAAGCAAGAACAAAACTTGTTACATATTCAAAACACAGTGATATATAAGCATGCAAATACAATCCTTTGCTGGAATATTAAGTGGTTAAATTGGAAAAGAACTGAACTCTTTCCAGCCCTCTCACATTTCTGCTTCCATCATCCATCCCGATATTCAAAAATCAGTCTTTTTTACACAAAAATAGATTTAACAGCAGAGGAAAAGGCAAGGGGAGGGGGTCTTTTAAGATCTCCCACAGAAGCAATGGGCTTTTTGCATACATTTTCTCATCATGGGATGCAGCTGTGAAACCACATCAGAGCAGCCCTGCATCCATATGCTACATGCTGTGATCAGTCTGTAACTTCATATTGTATTCTTCACAATTCAGTTACCCTGGAAAATTATCACCCATATCAAAGGGCTTGTTTTGGCTGGTTTTTGTTTGTTTTTTAAACTACTGACTAGAGAGACTAAAGAATGGTAAAATACCTTCACTACTGAAGGTAACTACTTGACATAATAGTTAAGCTGGCACAAATAATGACATTTCTGAAAACAGACCATCTAAATAAATATATATTCCAGATGGAGTTCAGTAGCAAGATCTATCAGACTTGAAAGTGCAGGCATTACCTCATCTAAATTACAATCATGCTCTTTACAAAGGATTTCAATAATTTTTGTATTGGTATCAAGCTGCTTTGCAGTGCGTGAACTCCTGTTCTGACCTCTTCTTGGAGTGCGAGCTGAACCATTTACAGTCACTGCAGACACAGAAGACTCTGCAAAGATATTCAGAACCACCACGAGGTTAGAGCTATCTTAAAGAAGAAATTTAAGTTATTAAACCTAGAAGATTCTGCTTCTTATATACTTTTTCAGGTCTTCCTTTTAAATATATTTTCCTTTTCATCCCTTCAGCTAGGTAAGAAACCTTTATTACAGAAAATCTACAAAAAGAAAGTTAATTTTTAAAGTCCAGCATTTGGACATTTTGTTTTTAAGAAACTACTCTACACAGAATGTAACAGCACTTTCTGCAAGCAGCTTTAACTGAGAATCTGTTTTGCAAAGCTAGGAAAGCCTTATCTCTTCACAGATGAGTAACTATTTTTTCTATTTTTAAAGAAGTATAAAATAAGAAGCTGAAGGACAATAAATCAATGCACGACTTAAGTGCTGGTGGGAACCTGGAATATGGCCCTGAAGGGAATTTCTCCTTTCCCCAAATACCCCCAAATAAACAAGCAGGAGCAAACAAGTCCATCTTGAAGAAGGTATCAAAAAACCTTAATATAGTGAGGTAAAAATATTTTATTTTGTTAAACTCAAAGCAGATGTCTTCAGTGGCCGAAATGTGAATTATATTAATAACATACATGAATATGATTAGGTATTTTTGGTTTAAACCTGACACTGTAATCAGCATGCTGTTCTCACCTGTAACTTCATCAGCATTTAACAACTGTTCTGAGAAACTCTGACAAACTACACTGCAGAGGTGGTTGCATCTTAATCCCCTCAGCCTTAGTCAGACCCTAAAGCTTGACATCATTCAGCACAACACGAAGCTTCTTGGTCACGAGGGTTTGAACAATACATTGGGTTATTTTCTCAAAGAATGCAGAGCTGTTTGGCAGTTCATACACTGTCAGCTTCACATTAGAAACCCAATGCTTTGCACTTAGGACAGTGATACCCAGATCTGCAATTTAGTCTCAAGTGGCAGCATTTTTTTTTCAAGATATGATGCACAGAACCAAACTGTTTCCAAAAATGAGCTCCTATTCTGCACGGTTTCACTAAGAAAAAATAAATCAGTGTGAACAAAGAATTCAAAACCAGGTAGTTTCAATTCAGTGCTTTTTTGAAAAGAATCTGCTTTATAACACCTGAAATAAGCAGCAGCATATATGTCTGTCCTACTAGGAAGGACAAATTTAAATTCAAAATAGTACTGGAGGAAAGCAGGGTTCTGCTTGTCCTTAGTCCATCCTTTCCCACTCTTTATTCACATTCACATTAGAATAAGAGCAAGACTATTTTTTCTTACATGCAACAAATAACCACTAGGTCAAATAAATATTCTCTAAAACATAGAACTTCAAGAATATAGTAGTGAATACCTTATCTATTCTATGATATTACAATCTAAGTGGATGCTTAGTTGTCAAAGAAAGAAATAAAGCAAATAGATTTAGGCCAAATATACTAGAGTTGCATCTTAACCCAGCAGAGGTTAAAAAAAAAAGTGAGTCCCATCCTGTGGCTTCAAATATTTTCGTATATTAATTCCATAACTTGCTGAAAAAATAGTTAATTCAAATAGACTTCTATCTTTGAAAGCTGCTATAAATGTTTACTTTCTCTACCTTTTAAAGGGGCTTTCCAAGGTTTAGGTATAAAAACTTGAGGGATAAAAACTTACTTCTGAACAGAAATTTTTATAGATAAGGCCCATTATATTTTTACTTAAAATAGTGACACTTGCAATAACAAACAGGATGTAACAAAAGCAAAGCTGTCGACATTTTACCTCTACTCTTTTATTTTGAGCTGGTATCCACTGTATATTTGTTAAATCTGTACAGTCCAGTATCTTTTCTGCTGCTGTCATACTGTTATACATCAATGAAGTAAGAAAGAGTCATACCATCACATTTCTCTTCCGTAACTCAAGACAAACCTAAATAATAGTTCTCAGTTGTAATCTACCCAGAACCTGCATTCTTTTACCAAATTAAACTTGCTAACAAGTCCCTAAACAACTCATATGGGCAGAGGACATAGTAAAAATTATATTAAATATATATTCAGGTAATTGAATTCAAGTTCACTATCCTAAATTGAACTAAAACAGAAAAAATTGAATAAGCTTAAGAAGTTTTGTTATGTTAATTATGAATGTTAGCATGACTAATAGAAATTTAATACGTTTACTTTCTACTTTAATGAACAAAAGCCCAAAAAATTCTTACTGTATGGTTCCTTGAGCATAGCAGGAGGTGACAGTTTGATAAAATAATCTAAGACACACAGCAACAACTGGAAAGAAATCACCAGGTCATCTTCCACTTGCAACACTTTACCTGCAAATATTTAAAAGGGGAAGATTGAGATATTTGATTTAATTTTAGAAGTAATTTTGAAAAACAAAGCCTTGGAAGTTTGCACAGTAAAACACATCCACTAGAATTCAGGAAGCATCATACAGGATGCCAGTGTTCTTTAAAGGCTATTGATTTCAAAACTCATGGCTCTTAAGTTCATGGCTTAAGAGAGAGCATACATACAAATAAAATCACTGTGCACAAAATCCTGTCCTCAGTCCTGATTTCTCTTCCTTTTTACTGTACAGGAATAACCTCTTACTTCTGTGTAAATCCTCCCAGCTTTCTTTTTTTGTGGTTTTATGCAATCTTTTTGAAATCTGCTGAATATTCAGAAAGCAGGAGCTGCTAGTATACAGTGAAGAGGAATTCAAAACATGCTATCACTGTAGGCTCAGCCTGTCAAATTTATATGAAATTACTTAAAAGTCATACAAGTAATAGCATCAAGAGCACTTTTAGAGCTGCATTATTCCAGTTTTTCCCAAATTATGATTCATATGCCAGGGAAGATCTACAGGGCATTGCCACAAAAAAATTTAGAAAGTTGACAGTGATTTTGAACAGCCACAGATCACTACCTGTGCTCTATCTGCACATATACTTTTTGTATTTATTTTCTATCAGAAGTAGCAAGTGTCACCCAGGCTTCAACTATTTTCTAGCAAATTTTAGTCTTCTTTGTTCTCAAGAAAAGACAGGCTAAAAAACCTTTTGTGGGTTTTGCTTTATGCTTATGCTTGGAGAATTCTAGTGACAAAGCTCCATGAAACTCAGCTGATCCAAGTCTGATTTTCATATCAGAGATGTGTATACTTCACTGAAAACACACACCTGCAGTAAGCAGCATCTGTGACACACGATTCATTCCTTTTAGTAGGAGGAGCACAATGAGACAGGAACTCCATGGACTACTACAAATGTTTCATCATTCAATATTAACTGTAACTTACACCTTTTCAAGAAAGATTTGGAGCATTCAAAGGACATGCTTTCAAGGACTTACCTTATTACTAAATTTTCTTTATAAAACTACATATATTTATAATATATATAAGCCTATTTTAAAAAATAGGCCAGTTTTTTAAGGTAATTATCCATTTTTAAAATGCTGGCAGACTATGAAGCACCTCAGAAAAGACAAATACAGAATAGCAACCTTTAAAGTAAAAGAAAACAAAATCATAGAAATTGTAGAAAGCTTAAACATATATGTTTATATACAGAAAGTATATCAGTGAAAAGAACAGCCCAAGTGTATATAAAGAAATGTTACTGAGTAGTTACAAAAGCCAGGCAATCAAAACATTCTGAACTGGTACAATACTTATTTATAATACGGATACTGGTCTCCTGTTGGACATGTAAAACAAACTCACTTCAAAAATATTCACCAAAATTACTGTGTTTTAATCAAAACTCACCTTTTGCCAGCAAAAAAGTAATCCAGTAATTTTTTAGGACTAATACAGAACTGAGTTCAGCAGAAATCCTGTAGGGAAACAAAAATACTTTGCATTGATAGCTCTGAAATAATTTAAACTACAAAGTTTGAAAACATGCTTCAGTCTATGGAACTATTTAACAGCATGAGATACTTCTCATACAGTTAAGTTTACTAAAAATCTCATTCCATTCCCTTTGTAATCATGACTACACATCTGAAAAACCTAAGTCCTTGCAAAGCCCTTCAAGAATAGGGAAATATCTGTTTCATCCTCGGAAAAGAAAGTAAATGTAGACAATTCACTGAACTTCTATAAGCTGCTTTCTCTTGTGCCTTTGACTAATGCCCTGCTCTCCAGCCACAGCATGAACTCAAGCTCATTTGGGGGTTGCTAAGGCATCTTTTAGTACACTCATTTGTTGCTGTGATTAGGAAGCTCACTCTCCTTCCAAATGTTCATTTCCACCATGCAGAGACATATGCCATTGGGTGGCAATTCTTCATAGAGGAGGGATAGCTATATAAAAATATACTTATTAAAAATACTATATATATATACTATATATTTTTATTAAAATATATAATATATATAAAGTATGTATAGATATAGAGATATATAGTTATATATGTAACATACATATAATTTCTGCATCTCCCATCAACTCATTGAAATTCAAAATCAACACTAAATCTAAAGTAAACACATGACATACTGTGACTTAGGTCAGTCCTGAAGGGTTAAAAGATAAAATGCCATCATGTTTTATATCTTATCTTGACAAACACAATTTAGAAAAATCAAACTTACTCACTACTAGGTTGTTCCAGATAAATAAGGCCACAAGTCCTAGAAAATAAAAATAAATTCTTATTTTTGAACATGCTTCTGCAAGCAAGCTATGCAATATCTTTGACTTCAATGTAGTTAAACAATACACCAGTTCACAAAACATCTTTCTAACTTTTTCAAAAAAAGCTGACTCAAAGAACAGATTAACAACAGATCAACTGTGGCCCTGCCAAGCCTGAAATAATGTTATTGTTTGCATATTTATGTCCAAGCTTAGACAGCAAAACACTTTTAATGTGGTATAATGAAATTGCTTTCTTTCAGAAAGACAAGATTTGTGCATACATTGTTACTCAGTGTTTTGTACAACACAGCAAAATGTGCTGCAGCTGCACAAAACACACTATAAAAGGGCATTTTAAAAATCTTTAGTATTTCCTCAGTGCACTGCAAGCCTTGTGGTGTAATGTTGCTTCCAAATTATTCTAGGTACACACCATTTCAAGAAAAAAAATCAGTTTATGCAAAAACAAACTAGGATATATATGCCTTCACCAAAGGGTGATCTCCTACCCCTTCCAAAGGTTATTTAAAAGATATTTGAGAGTCTTCTGTGATTTGGAAGGCAAAATATTAAAAAAAATATTAGATAGTAACCCAATCCTCTTTATATCTGTAAAAAGCTTAAAGTGAATAGCGATCACCTGTCATGCTACTCTTACTACTGTTTGTTCTGCAACAAGGGGATTATTTAACACAGCATTTATGGAGTAAAAGGTAAGAGCTGTTTATTTAATGCATGTAAACAGTTCAATTTCACTGTTCTGCAAATATTAGCATACACAGTTTAAATGGGCTCCTATAATACACAGTTCGAAAAATTCAAATACTTCAATGTTGACAAAGAAATCAATTTCAAAATGAAACAGCATACACTACCTTTCAAACTTGTGGTATAGTGCAAATAATACATCATATTTCTTTTTCAGCTTTGATACAGTGCTATCAACTTTAGTGCTTACAGTATCCATGTTAACATCCACCTCTTTCAGAAACTGAAAAAATGTGCATACACTGAAAAAAGGAAAAGAAATGACACATTATCGTAATTTGTGAAAACAAGTACTCTGAAATAGCTCTTAAAACAGAGAAAATAGAACCACATCTCCAAGAAAACCCACTGCCTTACTTCACTAGACTCCAGCATGTTCTTATTACTACTACCAGTGGCTGAACCCTTGCCTTGGGAAACATCTCTTGTTTACCTTGAGCCCCACCTTCACATTTTCCAGATGCAGGAATACTGTTCAACCTGGCAGCAGAGGTGCCTCACGCTACAGGCTCTACTACAGAAGGAAAATTTCCCTGCCTAGCACAGATGTTATCTCTGGAAGTCAGAATTTGCTAACTAGACACACCTTTGTTCTCGCACTGCTGGTAATGCCACAAATATCCAGCACACACCTCTCAGCTCTCCTGTTCTAACTTAGAAACACTCCTACTACTCTAAGAACATGACCCTTGGCTCCATCCATGCTAAAGAAGGCCCCAGGAATGAAAACTGAGATGAATGCATTGAATTATATAGAATTTCAAGTCTTTCAACCAGACTTGTCTACCCTTTGGAAATATTATTGCACAAGGGATCAAAGTTCTCCCTACTCATTCATGTAATATTATGGCCATTAAGGAATCATTTTGTTCTGTTCAGAACTAAAACAAGCAGATTGCTAAAAATTAAAGAGGAGGAAGCTATCAAATATATTCAACTATTTCAACTGTAACAAATATATTTTGATCCTTTATGAGAATATAATATTCTGAGAGACTTTTTGATCTTTGTCAGATTAAAGATACAAGATACAAAACCAGTCAGAAACTCATTTAAGAACTCTTATCATGGAATAAAAGATCTTTCCAACATATGTGAAGGCTCTAGAGGATAAGATGACTAGTAGAAATCTCTGCTAGTTTGACCTTTTAGGTGACAAAAAGCCCAGTGCTAACAAGCAATTGAGTATTGCTAAAATCACCATCAGGAGAGTAACAGCTTACTCTTTGAAACCCTAAGGGAAAAAGTCTCTCAGTTTTCAGCACAAGTTGGTCTGTGGAATTTGGGTGGAACACGCTGAATGTCGCTGCACAAACACAATTGGCTTTTAGCCACGCGGTTCCAAGGCAGTCAACACTGAAGAGATTAAGTCAAAACATTGGACCTGACCCTGCTCTGGGAGATGATGCAAGGTAGAAGAGGGCATGGAGGAGTCTAATCCTAAGAGATGACTTCAAGGAAAAGGATATTCTGGCCCAAGCCTGAGGTTATTGCCAGGACATAGCCTCCTGCCCTAGAGCATTGAGAGGCTCTGCTCCTGTGAATGCTTTCCACACACAGCACAGCTACTAGGCAGATGGCACTGGGATTCTTCCCTTAGATGAATCTAAAACAGGGTATGCCTACTGTGGTTGCCTCCTAAATTTACCTAAAGCAGATCCTAATAATCTTAATTTCTGTATTATGAACTTAGGTAATAGACAATATGACAGTAACACTCCCCTGGCAAAAAGCGTGTACGAAAGTACAAAGTTTAGGCTGGCATTAAGATGTTTGAGAAAGAGCAGCATGTTGGCAAACTATTTGAAGAGTAACATTTTTCTTCCCCACTTCTTGATTTAGCCTAAGCCTAATGCTAGGAAAAAGGTTTTATGGAAAACCTTTCATAGAGGGAAAGAAAGAAATATTTTAAGTGCAATTTGCACCAACCTAAACTGATGAATACTTTAGGGAGAGCAAGAACAAGAATGAGCTGAGTGATATAACCAAAGCCAACCACAGATGAATCAAACAAGTATCACTGCTCCCTCAACTAAAATATGACAGCAAGACTTCTAGTTTACCAATATATTCAGAATTTCAGTAAGTAACCTTGATTGTAAAATCAACTAGTCTGATATGCACAAATATTCAATATGCTTTAAAAACATTCTCTTTATACAAAATGTCGATGAGTTAATTGTTGAAATATAAATTCACATACTTAAACTCACTTACCTTATGTTTATACTTTTCAAAAGCTCAGTGAAAGTAAATGTCACTTCATCCAGATCAATTGCTACAATAAAGATACATACTCCCCATGTTTCCTTTTTCTTTTTGTTACAAGCCTTTTAGAAAAAAAGAGAGGAAACAGTTTTTATTATTCAATAAAAACGGTTAAACATGGAAAGCATTTATTTGTGTAAACATGATTAGAAATGGTTAAACAAAGCATCCTCAAACAAACATTTGACTATGATAGCCAATTATTTGATAATGGAAAACCATTCCAAGTTTTACAATACAGGTAAAAGACCGAGCACTTCAGCTCTCATTCCTACAGTACAAAATCGATTTTACCCATACAATTCAGCAAAGCTTCAAAATACAAGCTTTGGTTCCATGGAATGTTTATGCAAAGCAGAAGTCATGATTCCCTTTTTCTTTTCCCCTGAATTACCATATTTGACCATAACAAAACACTGAAAGTTAAGGAATAAGAAGCCAAGCCATTAAAAAAAGTAATTAAAATCTTCACAATGACAGGCAATAGACACTCCTAAGTGAGTACAGCTGTGTCAACCACTCATCACTGCTGAACCACAAATCCATCTCTGCTTAGTTATATTAACAAGCACTTCCAGCCATTTTCCTATCATGCATCTACATTTAAGGCCTGCCTTCTGCTATTTAGAAGGTGCAATTTATAACCAATCATCCTTCATCAAAAGAAGCCAACCCACAATGACAGACATGGCACCCACATAGAGCAGAACTCTTGATGATGGTTCACAAGCCACTCACTTGCAGCCAGACAGGCAACACTTAAGATTCCAATACCCTTCCACCAAAACAGCATCTCAGTGGAAAACCCCTGAAGAACAATAACTTGTTGAAGCATGGAAAAAAAAAACCTTATGCAAGTATACTCCTGGTTTTGGAAACAAAGCTATTTTGAAGACAGAACGAGGTGTGGGTGCAGCCCTGAAAAATTCCAGAAACAGCCAACTTGTAGAATACTTTCTGGACATCCAGCACCCTCGTGAATAAAACTCCAGCACCACCCAGGCTCACAGCAAAGAGCAGGATCTGAGCACATCTCTCTGCAGCTCTAGCTCAGACATGACATCTGTTGGAGGACAGAGATGAAACAGAGCACCAGGAACAAGTGATTGGAAACACTGCATTCCTGCTCTTCTACACTGCAAACTCTTCTACACTGCTTATTAGCTTTAGTCCTCTCCTGTGCCTACTTTTTTATCCTTTCCCTGATCACTCCACCTAGCTGCCTCCTAGACAACACCAATTCAAGTTGCAGGGGCCTGCTCACTCTAGAAAATGTTCCCCAAAGGCAGTAAGAGTAAGACTGCACCAGACCTGGCTCACTCCATCTTATGTGGTCTCTCAAACCTGCACTGAAATCCTCTGCACCTTCAGCATCCACTCACAACCTTGCTTAGTCAGCAGTGTAACCATGACCAACAACCTGCTGTGCCCATAAATGATACAATTTCACTAATATTGCCAACTTTTTTTTTCTTTTGCAATTCTTCTGTGTCTTGCTTGGGAACAGTATTTATACATCAGGGAAGACTGGCTGGGGGCCTTTTCCAAAGAACAAAACTGGCTTGTGCAATTGTTAAGAGTCATAGAACAGGCTTCAAAGCAAAACTAACCAGCCACCCTCAACAATGTGGTAAGTTACAATTATTTAAGCCACTACTTTCTTCCTGCATTCCTATTAGACTATTTCTACAAATCATGACTCCTTGCACAAGAGAATATTATTTCAAAATAAGCTATTAACAGACTGAGATGCATTTGTTCATACATCAAGGGATGTAAAAAATTGTGAAGGTTAATGCCAGCTAGTGAACTACCAAGAAAAAGGATGACCACCCACAGACTGAGCACACCTGGAGTCAGTTGACCTTGTTTAATAAACAAATTCCCTTCACACTCCCTTCACTCACATGCTCCTGCAAACTCAAACCATGATGTCCTGTAAATACAACATCTTGTAGGGCAGAAGGACTGAGTGCTACCACGTGGTGAAAGTGTTCCTGGTTTGTTGCCTATCCAAACAAGCCTAGCTTTCCTGGGCAGCCTAGCTCAGCTCTGGCAGGATGAATGCTAGAAGGCCATAGCAATGGTTTATTTGATAAGAGCAAGGTCTGGTTTTGCAAGAATGACCTTTAAACTCCTTGTGCAGGAAGGTTTGGGGTAAAACCCCATTTGTTTCTACCATTAAACATGAAGGCAGTCTCAGAGGCAGCCTGAGCATGCCCATCTTATAACATAGCTGAGAAATTGAGAGGAAAACATGAAAGAACACCAGACTGGGACTATCTCACCAGCTACTGCTGGTTAGAACAACCAAAGACACAGGTAAACTGCAGTTTTCTCAGAAAATAAGATATATGCCATAGCCATGCACAAAGATTTCAGTGATTTTAATCCATACATATTGTCATGGTTTAACCCCAGCTAGCAACTAAGTACTACACTTCCCATACCTGGGGAGGAGAATAAGAAACCAACTGTCACAGGTTGAGAAAACAACAGTTTAATAACTGGAACAAACTAAAATGCACCAATAATAGCATTAATAACAATTGCAGTGTAAATGAAAAATAGAGGCATAAAACCCAATAGAAACCCTATGTCATGCCCCATACATTTGCTCACCACACACTGATCAATGCCCAACCCATCCCTGAGCAGCAATCAGCAACTCCCAGCAAAACTCCAGAAATTTATATACTGGCCATGATGTTGCATGCTATGGAATACTCCCTTGGCCATGCTCCCTCCAGATCTTTGTGTGCATGCCCACTGGCAGAGCATGGGAACCTGGAAAGTCCTTGACTTAGCAACAACTCAAACATCAGCATCGTCAACATTCTCATACTAAAAACACAGCACTATACCAGCTACTGAGAATAAAATCAGCGTTATTCCAGCTGAAACCAGAACAAATACAAACATCATGGGGTAGNTCCTAGACAACACCAATTCAAGTTGCAGGGGCCTGCTCACTCTAGAAAATGTTCCCCAAAGGCAGTAAGAGTAAGACTGCACCAGACCTGGCTCACTCCATCTTATGTGGTCTCTCAAACCTGCACTGAAATCCTCTGCACCTTCAGCATCCACTCACAACCTTGCTTAGTCAGCAGTGTAACCATGACCAACAACCTGCTGTGCCCATAAATGATACAATTTCACTAATATTGCCAACTTTTTTTTTCTTTTGCAATTCTTCTGTGTCTTGCTTGGGAACAGTATTTATACATCAGGGAAGACTGGCTGGGGGCCTTTTCCAAAGAACAAAACTGGCTTGTGCAATTGTTAAGAGTCATAGAACAGGCTTCAAAGCAAAACTAACCAGCCACCCTCAACAATGTGGTAAGTTACAATTATTTAAGCCACTACTTTCTTCCTGCATTCCTATTAGACTATTTCTACAAATCATGACTCCTTGCACAAGAGAATATTATTTCAAAATAAGCTATTAACAGACTGAGATGCATTTGTTCATACATCAAGGGATGTAAAAAATTGTGAAGGTTAATGCCAGCTAGTGAACTACCAAGAAAAAGGATGACCACCCACAGACTGAGCACACCTGGAGTCAGTTGACCTTGTTTAATAAACAAATTCCCTTCACACTCCCTTCACTCACATGCTCCTGCAAACTCAAACCATGATGTCCTGTAAATACAACATCTTGTAGGGCAGAAGGACTGAGTGCTACCACGTGGTGAAAGTGTTCCTGGTTTGTTGCCTATCCAAACAAGCCTAGCTTTCCTGGGCAGCCTAGCTCAGCTCTGGCAGGATGAATGCTAGAAGGCCATAGCAATGGTTTATTTGATAAGAGCAAGGTCTGGTTTTGCAAGAATGACCTTTAAACTCCTTGTGCAGGAAGGTTTGGGGTAAAACCCCATTTGTTTCTACCATTAAACATGAAGGCAGTCTCAGAGGCAGCCTGAGCATGCCCATCTTATAACATAGCTGAGAAATTGAGAGGAAAACATGAAAGAACACCAGACTGGGACTATCTCACCAGCTACTGCTGGTTAGAACAACCAAAGACACAGGTAAACTGCAGTTTTCTCAGAAAATAAGATATATGCCATAGCCATGCACAAAGATTTCAGTGATTTTAATCCATACATATTGTCATGGTTTAACCCCAGCTAGCAACTAAGTACTACACTTCCCATACCTGGGGAGGAGAATAAGAAACCAACTGTCACAGGTTGAGAAAACAACAGTTTAATAACTGGAACAAACTAAAATGCACCAATAATAGCATTAATAACAATTGCAGTGTAAATGAAAAATAGAGGCATAAAACCCAATAGAAACCCTATGTCATGCCCCATACATTTGCTCACCACACACTGATCAATGCCCAACCCATCCCTGAGCAGCAATCAGCAACTCCCAGCAAAACTCCAGAAATTTATATACTGGCCATGATGTTCCATGCTATGGAATACTCCCTTGGCCAGTTCAGGACACCTGTCCTGGCCATGCTCCCTCCAGATCTTTGTGTGCATGCCCACTGGCAGAGCATGGGAACCTGGAAAGTCCTTGACTTAGCAACAACTCAAACATCAGCATCGTCAACATTCTCATACTAAAAACACAGCACTATACCAGCTACTGAGAATAAAATCAGCGTTATTCCAGCTGAAACCAGAACAAATACAAACATCATGGGGTAGGAGAAGGGGACAAGAGATAAGGAGACGTCTTCCTGGCAAGTCACGCTCATAAGCACTCTGCTCTTCACATCCCTTCCCAAGTTCACTTCTTTCCTACACAAATGAGTTAAAGCTGACTGCTGAACAAAACCACAGCAGCATCACTCCTTCCAACTATTTTGCTTTGTTTACAGCCAAAGCAGATGATTCATCTCAGATGGACTTGAATGCATGGGAATGAAATGAAGACAAATTCATAGCCAGAAATTAATTTCTGGGGGCTTTCTTCTTCACCAGTCTGACTCAAGATCTTTGTTGATACAGCATCACTACAGAAAATGGGCAAGACAACAGCTCAACATCTGTCCTTGGCTGTCCTTCAGTTTCAGTAAGATGACTTCCAGTGACCTTAATTCCACTCATCATGAAGCAAAGCCTACCTACAAATCACTAGCCCCAAGATTATTTAACACCTAGTAGTCTACATAGATTTCTTTCTCTTTTTACCATCTTTTATTTAGGATTCCAAGGAACCAATGCTGTAACTTTGGGCAATGTAGGTCAGTTCTGTTGAATCAATATAGTTTTCAGTAGGAAAAAATCTAAAACTCTTACAAAATGTTTCAAAGTATTTCTCCTTCTGGACTTACCATTACTTTTATTCAATCTGATTTTTACCAGATGACTAGTTTATTTAAATCTAGTGAGAACAACCTGGGAGGAGGCATTGGCTTAAAATGCTCATCCAGCACTTAACTATTGTAAAATGGGACTTCTGCCTCTCTTTCTAGATGTAGCTGCAAGGTGTTAAAGGCACTAACAGAAATAACTTGTTCTCTTCCTCCAGAGGTTCTCCAGTGCTAAACCAGTCCCAAGGAAGAGATGGTCACAGGAAGTCTCAGCTCTTGTAAGCAGTTAGAGATGTTTATTCTTCTGCCAACACTGATAGCAATTTTGATGACAGCCTACAAAAGTGATCCAGGAATAGAAACTTCAAATGATGATGTGTAAAAGAAGGTCAAGGGAAATGTACATGAGAAACTGCAAACACAGATGGATACTTGAATCAAATGGGATATAGGATGTCTCACTGTAAATACCAAGCACCTGATTTTTGAAGGGGAAGATGTGGAACTTGGCTTACTAAAATATCAGATACTACATTCCAATCAATTTTGATAACTAGCTTGATGGTACAAGAACACAGACATTTGTTAGAGAGTCCAAAGTTGGCTACAGAGATGATCAGAGGGCTGAAGAGAGTTGGGGTTATTTAGCCTGGAGAAGAAGAGGCTTCAGGGAGATCTTACAACACCTTCCAGTACCTAAAGGGAGCTGTAAGAGAGCTGGAGAGGGACTTTTCACAAGGGCATGTAGTGATAGGACAAGGGGGAATGGCTTCAAACTGAAAGAGAGCAGGCTTAGACTAGGTATTAGGAAGAAATTCTTTATTGTGAGGGTGGTGAGACACCAGCACAGACTGACAAGAGAATCTGTGGATGCCCCATCCCTGGAAGTGTTCAAGGCCAAGTTGGATGGGGCCCTGAGCAACCTGGTCTAGGGAAGGTGTCCCTGCCCATGGCAGAGGGTTGGAATGAGATGATCTTTAAAAGGTCCCTTCCAACCCAAACCATTCTGACTTTACATGTTTATGACTACAGTGGGTGGAAGATGACTGGAGAATAGACTCAAGAAGCTCTCACAACAGAAAACTGTTCAGAATAAAATCCTGCAGAAAAAATATCCTAAGGAAAAAAAAAAATCTGGTAAGTGACCATTATACCCCCAGTCTATATATAAGAAGTTCTGTGTAAAGACAGTTAGATCCTCCATTTTTCAGCAATACCAGTTTTAAATTTTCTATTGAACATTGTCTGGGATGGAAGATTATTAATAGATCTCAACAGGTGAGATCAAATTCAAATATAATACTACTGAAAAGTAATGAAGTCAATGGAAAGTTTTGAACTAGTAAAAATAGTTCATCTCATATGCAAAGTTCTCATTACACTTTTGCATGTAGTAAGACTGGAGGGGTCATCAATCTTTCCCCAGGATAGGCAGAAGAGGAGTAAAAAAAGAAACTCTATACCAGTTGCCTGAGCTTTTAAAGTGCAAGGGCATGTACAAGCAATGCATCTGCTGCTAAGATACTGAATATCATCAGCAAGAGGCCATGGTGATGATTTGTTTGTTTTGGGACTTTCAGCAGCTCTTTGTTTTTTAATAACAGAGGATCCTAAAATATCTGTAATTTTGCTAACCCATCCAAAGCTTCGATGGATTCAGGTTCAGTTCAGCTGCAGTTCTAAAAATTAAGAGACAAAGTCTAGACAGAAAATACTTTATTAGCTCATATGTGCTTTATGCCTTTGCCAAAAGCAAGGGGCCTCTCTGTCTTTTAACATAAGGATGAGGTGGCTTACCAATTTAAATGTTCTCTTTTTAATAAGGAACTACAACCAAAAGGAACTGATTTAATTTAAATGTGAAATTTTACGGACTGGGGACACTTGGCCTGCTGAACATGAACTTTTGGGTCTATACAGACCAATCTTCCATATTTAGGTTGTCACTGTTTCCTTCCTCAACTTAAGCTATGGTTTACCTTGTGCATTTTCTTCACTAAGAAAGCAGTTCAACCCCTGCACAAATCAAGTGCTCTGCAGCATCTGTGCAGCAGTGTAAGTCACCAGTTGGAGAGAATTTCAGGATGTAAGATAAGTCATTAAAAATGAGAAAAAATGCCTAAAACCTCTTCAGATGCTAGAGACTTTCTGAGGGGAAAGAAAAGGCAGCAGTAATATGTTTCTTATGGGGTACAAAATTGGCTGGTACAGAATTTTACACCACTGGCTTGAATTATAACAGAAATAAATTACTACAGTACTTGGGAGAAAAAACACATGGGCAAATAAAGCTAAACTAGGAAAAGCTAACTATGCAGACTGCAGATCTTTCACCATGACAATTCTTTAACAGCGAGTTAGACAAATACTTGATCAAAATGGCTCAGGACTTCCTGAGTCTGAACAGCTGAGCTGCAGCAGGAGAAGAGTGAGCTGCATTTCCCAAACAGTGCTACGAACAGCCAACAAAAAATGGAGCTCCTACCCAGGCACCACATATTATGGCCAACTAGGATAATGAGCTCAAAGCATATCAGACCCTATGCCTTAAGGTCCTTGGCAGACTCCAAATTCTATCAATTTCCTAAACCACTTCAATTTTCTTTGGAGAAGTTTGATTCCAATTTAGTCACCATGTCTCTGTTTCTCCCAATATATTCAGCAACAATTTGCTCAAACTTTTTTTTCTTGCTTTTATCACACCATATTCTACTTCAGATTCTCATTTTGTTGTTCTCTACCAAAACAAGCAGAACATAACAAACATCCTGAGCTTTTTCACAGCAGTATTAGTATGGCTTCCTGGACGACTTTTAATATCTCTTACACCAACAATCACATGCTGCTCACCAAAATACATCAGTAATTCTGCTAAATCTATTCACACCTTCTAGAATTTACAGGCACTGTTGATTCATAATAAGGATTTCAGGAGAGTTACAAAAAATTAAGAGTACAAGAGAAGCAAGCATCAGAGCCAATGTTAAGCCAGCAACAATCAGTGTGCAAAAGTTTTGAAACTAAAAACTACAACTCTAAAAGATTATCAAGGTAGCTTGGTTTGGTAAAGAAACGGTAGAGAGAACAAAAATATTTGCATGACACCAAAGCAAAGCTCTTGTTTAGATAAACACTTCCATGTTCACAATAAGCTTGTGTGGGAGTTCACCAGATATCAAAAGAATTCAAAAAGAAACATCTTTCTGATTACACATCAGACACCTTCCTCCATCCCACTCACCAAGAGCGCTGATTCAGCACTTGGGGTTCTAAGAGATTTTGAGTTGCCATTTTGCTGTAGAAGAATGTCATTAAACTTGGCTGTCACAGAGGAAAGCTTTAATGTTCTCCCACTATGAGGGAAAACACCACCATATTTAACAGACAGCTGTAGTGCTTTTGAACAATCCCTCTCTGCAGATCTAATTTTTACAACTACAGGTCAGCCACATTTTCCAGAAAAGTTGTGTTACCATCTCACTTGTCACCTGTCTCCTCCTCCACACCTCTCAAAGAGGTTCAGCTGTTTCAAGGGCTCAAGGCCCAGCTGCAATAGGGTGCAGCTGCATATCCTTGACTCACATGGTGCTGCGGAAACAGATAACTCGAGAGCACTGCAAGGAAAGCTACAGTGCACGGAAAGAAAGTGCAAGATAAGAGAGCTGAAATTTCAGGGAGAAGTATCATCACTAGGAACTCAAGTGATCAAAAGAAAAAATACCAGTGTGGAAAGGTGTGACATCCTGATGGGAAAAAAAGCAGTGGCTCCAGTGGGCATTGGCACTCATTCCAGGGGGGCAAAAGATAAGTTCTCTCCTCCTGGCTGATGCCTGCCAGGCCAGTAAAGTGTCCCACTAAAGCACAGGCACATTTAGGCTGATAGGTCACTATGTTCCAGCAATTTTTTGTATATGCCTGCCAAAAAGAATTGCTTTATATTTTTATGTACCTGGTTTGCAGACTCTCTGCACATGCACCCTAAGTGACTCCAAAAGGACAGCACTACAAGATGTTTTTACTTCAAGCCATTAAATATTCACTGAGTAAGGATACAGCAGATGTTCAGACTACATCCAAACCTACATCTGTACCCTGAATATCTGCCAGTAACCACAGTACCTAAAGTCTGGGTCACACTGCTTCCCAGTTAGCACTGCAAGTGCCCTTCACATCCTCAGAGATCTGGCAGGCACAAACATCAACCACAAAGAACAAGGCCAGGGAGCCAAGAAAGGTAAGGTTTCAGGGCTTTGTACTTTGTACATGGCTTGAGAGGCTGATTCTTAGGTGCTACCTCTGTTTCCATCAGTGGCCTTATGATTTAAGCTTCCTTGAGTCAAACCAAATACACTGTTAAACAGAACTGTTCTGGTAAATTTGTCTCAGCTGGTGGCCTACTGTTTCCCTTTTTGCTTGAGAGCAGAAAGCTGCTATACAGCTTCTGTTCCAGTTCAGAATTGTACAGGTCAGTACTGAACCTCAACTGATTAAAACATATGCAGCTGGTGCTTGCCGGACAAACCCTGGGACAGCCCCTCCAACATAATACCTTCACCAGAGGGGAGAAAAGAGAGGCCTCCTCCTGAATCCCTACAACTTGAACTACAGAGTCACTCTGAGAAGCCAGGCTCACCATGATAACAGCTTAACTTGGGGAAAGAAGCAGCAGTTAGCTAGGCTGTTAATTTGCTTGACTTCAGAGTCAGGTGAAGCCTGCTCTCAGACAGAAATGGCAACTCCAGTGCCTTCCAGGCCCCCATGGAGGCACACACTTGCCAGCTCACTCATTTCAACACCCTGCAGATACTTCTGTAAGTTTGAGGAAAATGCCTTGGATTGAAACACAATATAATGTAGATTTTTTTTTTTCCTGTACATTGAAAGGCTCTCAGCAATCAGTTTTAATTGCAAGACAAAAAATATGAGCTATATATTATCATAAAGGTCTGGTTCTGAACAGGTAAAGGAAGCAATATTCAGATGCTGAAAATTTTCAAACACCTTGTATCTTATAGGGCCATTGCTAAATAATGATCAGTGAAATCAAAACTTTACCTGTAAATTAAATTAGCAAGATTATACTGAAATCTGCCTTGTTTTTTTCAGTCAAGGGAACTGACTACTCCTGCTTTTATTCACATAGGGGAACTTGACTATGCTTTTAGGTAAATGCTTCCCATGAACATCCATGACCAGAAATGGTATCTGTTACTGAAAGAGCTGTGCATGGTCTCCCTCCCATGCTATTATTACACTGTGATGTGAATGCATCAAGACTTGGTATATCCACACTGCAGTTTAAAAAACACAGATAACAAACTATTAGTAGTCACAGCATAGCTGTAGCAGGTCAGCTCAAGCTGCAGAAGGGTAAGCAGAAGTCAGAACATGTACATCAATGCAGTGCCACACAATAGGAATAATCCCCCAGCTAGGTATTATAAAACTGCATCTGGAGTCTATAACAAAGCTTCTGCCATGATTTAGTTGTACTATAGCTGTTCTGAGTTAGCTTGTTGACACAGCAGTCCTACTGAGGAAAAGGAAAAGCAAAAATCAAGAAAGGGCCTAACATTTTATTAATCTGTTTACACATGCCCAATGACTAACTTCAAACGGAAATGCCTCAATGATAAGCACAGGTTAACATTATGCAATTAAAAAAAAAAAGCTTAACATACAGACGTCGCTGTCTCTGCAACAGTTTTCTCCATACCCTTTCTGCAGCTGCATAAAGGATGCAGAAGGGAAAAAAAATAAACAGAAACACACAATGAGATGACCTGTTCAAAGCTAAGACATATGTAAAATAACTTGCAGTTCGAAGAATTAGCTGATCGCACGGTGCTGTTTTCTACTGTCATGTGCTACTAACCTAAAAGGACTCCTGAGCACGCACCTTTATCGCAAAACAACAACAAAAGAGAGCAATCTCCCGAAGCCAGTTTCCACAGACGTGAACATAGCAACATGCCACTTCAGTCTATACCTTCACTCGGAAAAGGGTAAGTCACACTAGCAGAGCTTTGCCTGCGGGACCCTCGGCCGCCGCTGCAGCGAAGTTACGGCTCAGTATCTGCGCTGGGGCACAGGGCAGACACTACTGCCGAGCGATGCTACGAGCAGCAGATACTCACTAGAGCTCCATCCGCTGCCGACAAGCTCTCGTACGTCTTCCACGCTTTCTCCCTCACGCTCTCCGACACCTTCAGCGCATCGCAGAGCACGACGAAGTCCGCTTCGCCGATCTCGACCCTAGGA
>VZRX01018327.1:221707-261878 GCA_013398075.1 Notiomystis cincta | reverse complement strand
CCTCAGGGACAGCAGCCCAGCCGTGCCTGACTCCTCAGGTACTCAGCACGGCCCGGCAGCCGATACTTCTTTTCCGTGGGATGGGAAGAAACGCAGAGCTGTGTATAAGAGTAACTCTACAGGTGCAGAGCAGGGCAGGGATTGCAGATCCTTTAGGACCGCTGGTTCAGCCAGACCAAGTGCTGGGTCCAGCACTTTGGCCACAACAACCCCGGGCAGAGTGGCTGGAAAGGGGCCCAGAGGAAAAGGACCTGGGAGTGCTGCTCAACAACAGGAGCCAGCTCTGTGTCAGGGCAGCCAAGAAGGCCAGTGGTGTCCTGGCCTGTATCAGCAACAGTGTGGCCAGCAGGAGCAGGGCAGGGATTATCCCCTTGTACTCAGCACTGATAAGAGTTCCATCTCAAGTCCTGTGTCCAGTTCCTCGCTACGAGAAAGTCCAAGAAGGGCAGTGGAGCTGGGGAAGGCTCTGGAGCACAAGTGAGGAGCGGCTGAGGGAGCTGGGAGTGTTTAGCCTGGGAGAAGGAGGCTCGGGAAACCTTACTGCTCTCCACAGCTACCTGAGCAAAGGCTGCAGTGAGGTGGGGGTTGGCATCTTCTCCCAGGTAGCAAGTGACAGGACGAGAGGACATGGCCTCAGATGTACCAGGGGAGGTTTAGGTTGGACATCAGGAGGAATTTCGTTACGGAAAGCATTGTTCAACATTGGAATGGGCTGCCCTGTGAGCAGTGGTCACAGAAGTCACCATCCCAGGAGGTGTTGAAGAAACAACCAGCCATGATGGCATTTGGTGCCATGGTCTAGTTGACCAGGTGGTGGGTGACCAGTCAAAGGCTGGACTCAATGATCTCAGAGGTCTTTTCCAACCTAAATGATTCAGTGATCTCTTAATCTTACATTTATCCAAGTCCTAACTGAAATGTTACTTTTAACACTGGGCAGTAAAATTACACTTAATATAAGAAGTTCAGGCTATGGGCATCTCCTGGATTTTAAGTCTATGAGATTCAAATCCCCAGTGCCCTGATTCAATTAGCTTAAAAATCTGCTTTGTTGTCTGCAATTGCATACTTACATTTAGAAGGCCTATCTCTGCTGCAAACAAGCACATTTATTTGCAGACTAACATGATGACAACTTCTTAGGAAAGGAAAAATATTTGTATGTAAGGATTCTTACTACCTGCACATATTTATCATTCGCCTGTAGAGCAACTACTTTAAGTGAAACTGCTGTCAAAACTCTGGATTTTAAGAAAAACTCAAAAACCAACATGAGCATTAATATCTTATGAAATTAAAATTCACCAGTGTTTTTACATTCACACATTCTAGTAACTTGTTCAGGCTTTTCCTTTATATTCATTAACTTAAAACAGGAGAACTGTGTCTGGCTTTCTGCTTTATAATTAGAGTTAAACCAATTACAGAAAAGTGAATACAGAACAAATCAAAGTACATAAACTCCAAATTAAATGTTTGAGCTGTAATCTGTAGTGGGATTTAGACATTCCTGATTATGATCCTAGTAAAACTGTGGCAGTAACTTTACCCTGCTTCTAAGCACATTCAAATACTTTTTGTTTTCAGATGGTACCAGATGCTGTGGAGGGTTTGGAGTTTAGGGCTGTCTGTCATCTACCACTGAACCACAGACAAGCAGACACACCTACCAGCCTGGAAAAGGAAGCTAAACCCCTAAACCACAGCTGAGTCCATTGCCTTCTCCTCACAACTGGCTTTAAGAGCACAAAAGAATTTAAAATGGGAGCAAAGCTTCTCAGAAAACTTGGTCACAGCCAGTGGAGAGCATGCCAGCTGTCAGCAAGAAGGAAACACACCCTCCTGGGTCGCTCCCCTCACAGCTGCTTTAACATGCTGTTAGAGCCAGGCCCTGGATTGTCCAGATGGCAGGCAAAGAATTTGTCTCATGGCCCTCTGTGCATTGCTCCTTTCAAAGAGTTCACAAACCAGCTTCAGTGTAAATACTAATTTCTTTTAATTGTTAGTGCGCCAAGCACCTTCTCAAGTCAAACTTTAGGCACTTTTTCATCAAGCAAGGCTCTTAGGGCTCCCCTCTGTAAACAGGTAAAACCATAATATAATCTCAGAATGCTTCAAGTTACAGCTGGGGGGAGACAAGGGAGGCAGCAGATGAATCAAACAATAACCTTTAACCATCCATCCCAAAGCCTTGGATATAGTAACTACATCTAAACTGCAGTAAGAAGAGTTAACATGTATATAGGTATTTCCAAAGAAAGGCACATCCTTGTGTAAAACCATATTTAAATTGCTGCACCTTTTTTCCTCTTCTCCTTTTTAGATGTGCTCATTTGAATATTTTAATCCTGTGTTCTCAAACATCTTCTAAATGAAGCCTTTAGACTTTTCAGTAAAATTACAAAGAAAAGAAAAAAAATCAACTCCTACTGGGGTAAAAAAAAAAGAAAGGAAACACTGAAATGTCAAATAAAGTATTAATGATAATTTTCACATCTGACCTGACAAAATCTTTATTCTAAGCATCTTGCTACAACTGCTTTTAGAATATAGGTCATAGACATATGTGAAACATTGTCCAGTCAGGCAGTCCTGACTCATTGTTTCCAGATGCTACACAACCTTTGGTAATTTTATTATCCTAATTTTTTCACTTCAAACTGTTGCTATAGTTTCATGGTAATTGCCAATGGGAATAAAAGCCATGATTTCAATTACAGTAAAATCAGTTTTCTGAAGTTGCATGACCAAAATGTAGGCATTTAAAAACCCACTAGATTGGGAGCTTCTGGATATTAGTCCAAATACTAAATATTGGCAGATTTTTTTCTTGAATATAGTCCATAGGCTGTAAGACTTAAGGATTATAAAGATGTCTGCATATATCACACCCATTTTCCTGCATGTAGCAGGCAGGATTATCCAGGGAGGGGACAGAGCCTCTCCTAGGCAGCCTTGTCTGTGCACTCACATTCCTTGCACTGTGTTGTAGCTGCCAGCCCTCTACCGTCAGTGTCACCTGGAGCCCAGCTGTCCTTCTCAAGCCCCACACAAGTGCTAACAGGAGCAAGGAGGTGACAGACCTGCAGGCCAGCTTTTCACCAGCTGCTGCTCTACAGCCTCAGGCCTTAAGAAGGACCTACTGGAGAAGCAGCTGGCACAGCAGCTGGACCCAGGTGACAGTCTTGCTGCAGGAGTGCCTCAGGGACACTCAGGCCATGGCCAGGACGGGCCCTCTGCACTCCCCAGCATCACCTGCCCTGGTAATGCTGTGATTGTGCTGCCTCTGAGGCTGGAAAGGGTTTACTGGGGTGATGGGGTGAGGCTGACTGGTTGTGCCCCTTGGTGGGGGTTAGCCTGACCCCTGTGTCATTGTTTCCTACACAAATACACAGCTTGAGATACGAAGAATAAAAACCATCTCTGTAAGTTAATACTTCTACAGTGATGTAAAATCCATAAGGACCATAACAAACCTCAACCCATTTTTCTTCAAGATGAGACATATTTGTCAGATGTTGCCTCTTCTAACAGTTCAAAGCCTCTCCCCATACACTGACATTATTAATAAAAAGAAAATTTTTCACTCCACAGTTATACATATCTCAGAGTTATACATATTCTCAGAGCACTACAGAGGGCACTGCTGGACTCTCAGGACTGCAGTGATGAATTTAAGGCAGGAATCTCTATCAATAAAGCATCTGACCAAACTGCCAGTGGGATGTGAAAGGACACCATGCCTGTTGTTACTGGGTGGGGAAATGGCTGCATGTAAATGATGTATGTCTATGTGCAAAACCTCAGCCCTTCACAGATACTTGTAGTTCTTTTGCTTGGACATCAGAGAGGTTTTGCATTGATCAGTTTTTAGACTTGAGTGTCTCTTTTTTCTCTTTTTACTCAGTTGTATTTGTCTATTTATAGAAGAATCATCACTACTTATATGAACCTTCCACATTTCTTGTTTTCTGTGAGAATGGCTCTCAGAGCTGTGTCTCTTTTAACAGATTTGTACTAGTGCTGAGAACAAGAGTTCTAAAAAATGAAATCCCTGACTGATTCAATTTATCAGATTAAGCCCTAGTGACAGTGCAGTTGCATTGGAAAAAATGATCATTCCTGGTATGGCTTTCCTTGCTTACAAAGGTTTCTGGACATCAGTGTAAATCATGCCCTTGCATGCACAGCTGTATTCTGCCCCAGGAGGGTGCAGGGCATCCTGTGTCCCCTGTGCAGGGCAGTTCATTTCAGCTGGTACTGCCAGTGGTAACGAAATGAAGATCAGCAAGCCCTCTTGTTGCTTGAATTGCATGGCCACGTGAAGGCCCCCGCTGCAATCCCTCCCTTCCCATCTTTCTCAGTCCCAGGTTCTGCTTCCTCTCACCACATGAGAAAGTGGGCTCTGGCACAGGCAACACCCTGTCTTGCTGCTGGCCATCTCCCCAGTGAGGATGTTTCCCATGCCTCCACTTCCAAGATTTCCTAAGCCTGCAAGAAGCAGAGTGTGCTCTCCTGGCAGTAGTTCTTTGGAATCAAATTAATCTTAACCAGCAACCTGAAAACCAGTTGAAAATTAGCAACTGTAGCCTGTAGTGAACAAGCATAGGCATTTCTCTGAACTAAACCAACCCGTGATCCTGTTTCTTTCTGCCTGCTAAGAGTGGGTCTAAGAGAAAGGCATTCTTTACTAATCCATGGCAGTGAAATACCCTAATTAGGTGAAAACATTGGTCTATAGCATTCCAGAAAAGCTCCCGGTGCGACAACAGCGCTATAAGCTCGTCTGTGTTGCTTTGTAGCACTAAAACCTCTTCCCACCACGAGAACAAGCAATGTCAGTGAGAGTGCAGCTCTGCTGATGTCTCTCACCTACAAGCTTTTGCTAACACTGATGTGTCAGATCTCCATCCTCCCACATGAACAAAAGCACGTACGCACCTTGACAGCATCAGTAACCAAACTCCTGCGTTTTCAGCGTTGCAGGCCCGAAGGATTTTCTTCATGCCAAAACTTGCCCTGTGCTTCTTTACTAAAGCTGCAAGACTGCAGCTGAGGAGGGAGGCCTTGGAGTTTTATTGTGCTTTGCAAGCCCGGATCACATGGATCACCTTGACTGGTCACAACGACTCTACACATGCAAGGAGCAGCTGAACATCAGAGGCCGTTTGGGACCCATGAGAGAGCAACACAGCCCCTTCCACCAGCTAAACACGGTGGCACAGGATAGTGATTCTGCTGCTTCAGTAGCAAAGTATGTCTTAGCATTAGGAATGATTTTGTTTCTTATGAGGAGTTTTAAAACTATTTGGAAAGATAATTGTCCAATGAGGTCATTTTTATACTAACCCTTTTCTGGAATTCACTAGGGTAGAAATGTGGTTTCTTCAGTGCAGCACAGCTTTCTTTGTTTATTAGACTCTCAAATATTATTATACTGTATAAAAGGAAAACAGCCCAAGCATCTCCAAGAGCTAGTTCTTTCCATGGATTTGTGTCCCATGTTTCATCGACTTAGTCTAAGAGGGCTGAAGTTCCAACATGAGCTTTTACTGCACTCTGGGTGTTTTAGGTTCTTCCTACACAAACTGCCTGGCATTTAATAAGACACGAGCACATGCTGAGAGCTTTTCCTCAGTGCACACAGGTTTCTCCCTCCTTCCCCACACTTATTTTCACACTACTGATCGAAGTAAATTTCCTCCCAACAGGCTCAAAAGCTATTAGGGACGAGGGCATACAGCATGATCATAGAAACCTCCTGTCTGTAAGAACAAATCTATTTCTCCCCCTGCTCCACCACCCCTCGAGCAGCCTCGTTTGCTGGTGTCTTCCTTAAAGGGCACACCACACATCACCAACTTTGGCTACTGAGTTTTATTTTGAAAACAAGTTAAAGACCGTGCGAAGCTTGCTTACAAATTAACAAGTTTCATGTTTAACTGAGGGAAAAGAGGAACAGAACGCTCTTGGAAAAGTAGGAACCGTCCTTAGAAGTACTGCAGCGTGAATCTTGCGTCATACAGGGCTCCAAAGAACACACCACCAACCTTGTGCTGACATATACTTGACCTTTGTTGCAAGCACACAATTGCAACATCCTGAATGTCTGCAGCTAAAGCTTTCCCAGCAGGTTTTCCAGCTTGCTTGCACGTATACTGAAGTGCAACTATTTTATGCAACATCTAGCCTGCATGCATAGAAGGCTTTATTTGATGTTCATGATTGCCATGCACCATCAAAAATGGATTAAAAAAGTCCAGCTTTGGAATATAGCAGTTGTACTTTTCATTTTATATATAATGCACTTAAACCAGGATTGATCTGTAAATTAAGCCACATGCAGATGAAGAAAAAAAGAAGTATTGTGTATTTAGGAAACTTCCTTTAAAACAAATTATTTTATCTCAATCCAAACATTCACAATAGCAGGAAGCTGGATCATAGCATGTTTACAATTGTATAATAGCTCCAAAGGCAGTAAAGCATCCTCCCACTGTATAAAGAAAGGATCCTTTAAAAGATGAAAAATAAGATTAGTACAAAGCCTCTTGACTGAATTAGACAAATGATTTGGACACCTATGGTGCATATTATTTAAAAATATGCAGGCATTTTTTTTCTCAAATATGCAATTATTCTATAAACATTCCTACTTTTTTGATGAAGCAATGCTCAAAATTTGGCCAGAAGACAAGTCAGTTCCCATGTCATGGAAGCTCTCAAGTGGATCTGGGTGGAGATTTTCCAGCTTTCTTTTTTCAATGTTACTCCTTTTTTTCCCTGTCCTTTATTTTTTCTTGCAAACAGCTTCAAAACAGCAGGTACTATGACACATCTTATTCTGCACTCTCCCCTACAAAAGTTGGCATTACAAGGATCCAAACTGTATTAGAAAAAATAAAATCAATCTTGCTTTAAGAATAGCAGGTTTAAGCATAGATGGCACGATACAGAATGATATTGCTGGAATTCAAGCAAGCCCCAGATTACCTGCAAAGCTCAGTGGCACAGGCTGGCAGGAACACCACGATGGGAACCCAGGGAATGGCAAAGTCCTGCAGGTAGTGAACACTCCTGGCTCTCAGCTGGGTCACCCTGACTCACACAGCACATATTGGATGATGCCCATCATTTGACAAATACGCAGGACAGGGATTTCAGACATTAACAACACGTTAAATCAGCTTTTTTTCTCTACCCTGATCATATGTATTGTGGAAATAGCTATCTAGAATTTAAGCAAGTAGCACATATTGCCCTTCAACAAAGAGGGCCAGAAAAGCATGCTTGTCTGTTCATATTTCCTTTCTCAGCCATTTATTCCATCTTTAGAAACAGAACTTCAAGTAAAATGCATTAATTTTAACTGTAGTCCCCTCCTCTTAAAAATAATCCAGTAGTAGCAGAAGAAAACACAAGACTTTTAGACAAACAGGTTTATAAGGTTTATTTTCCATTGCACATACATGGATTATATACAAGTTAGTAACATAAGTTACTTCTCAATTTTCTAAAAGATTGTTACAGCAAACACTTGCCATTTTAAAACATCAAGTCAGAAATCAATCTCAAAAAGGTAAATATGACAATATTTTAAAAACAAAACAAATTGCACTTGGTTAGGAGAGTCAAATACAGGTTTGTCTATATGCTGTAACAAACTATATAGCAGGTAATATTACAGTTAGAAGTAGCTCTTGCAGTCCATTTGTACATTAATAGTTTTTTTCAATTTTACTTGTTTAAAAACTGGTGGATATTTCAAAGACTTCCTCTTCTTCCTAGTATTTGAGATTCATCACATGAAATGCACTACCAACTAAGTCTTTATACAATTGCTATTCAAATATAAGAAGAACACCACACCTGAAAATAAGGAGGAAACTAAAACATATTGAGTTTACATGTATCATGAGATGAGAAGTATGGAAGGTGTTCAGCAAGAAAGCCCTGTCCACTACTTACATAAAAGAAGATTTTAAAAAATAATCACTGCACACAATACAAAGGGTGGGGTCATACTGTAATTTTTAAGTCTCCTGTAACAGTACTATTCCTCATTACTGTTCACAGATGAGCGTTTCCATAGCAAACTTGTTCTCAAAGTGTCGAATCTTTCGGCAGTTGATGGCTTCACGCTTCTGAATTCCTGCTGGATTGGTAAAGAACAACACAGTGTCAAGGGAAGAAGGCTCTACATCAGAGACAGAAGGTTTATGTTTGCCATGGGAAGATGTCACCAGAAATCAGAACCACCCCTCTCCAACCCTCCCCTCCAAAGAAACACACACAGGCACACATTCAGAAATAGAAAATCAGTTAGCAGGAGATGATCCTGAAAGTGTGGTGAACCAAATCCCAGTACTGGTTTAGTAAAAGCAACCTGCCAAAACCCTCCCCTGCCTGGTTTTTAACTCAGATCAGTTCCCAATCCCCCTCTCTGTGTGACTGTAGAAATGCTTGTGGGGATGTGAGAGAGGGAACAGCAACTGAATAACCTGCTATATGCAAAAAAGAGCAAACTTGTAGTATTTAAACATTATTTTGGAATCAGAGAAAGACAAAATTTAACCAAATTTTAACCAAATTTTAGGCAAACACATGCTCACTGCCAACCTGTGCTCATCTTTTATTACTGCAGGATAAACATACTGAATTTTTAATTGCATTTTGCTATTAAGACCTTTTAATTTTCAAACATCACTCTAAACTGCTTTTATAAAATGTATTTCTTCTCTTTGTTTTCCCAAGCAGTCTAGTCTGACAATATGACAAAAGCAATTAAACTGCTTTGGTGTGCACTTGCACCCTACATGCAGATTAAACAACAACAAATCGAACAACCAAAAAGCAAAAAAAACCTCAAACCACCAAAAAGCAAATCTGAATCAGATTTGAATGCAAATTTTAAGGCAGTATTTAACAGCTTTTCAAGACTCTTCCAAATAATGTTTTTCAACCATTTTTCCATGAGAAAGTACCAAGCACTACAATTTTCCTGTGAAGACAGCTCTTAATCACACTTCACTGACACAAATAGGAAGACATGGAACAATGTACAGGTGGCTTTAATGACAAGAAGAACCTGCAATTCTCTACTTGGACTACAAGGCTAAAGCTTCTCCTGTATTAAAGGTCTTTCTTTGCTTTGGGGTGGGGTGAGTGGTTTAGGGTTCGAGACTGAAGAAAAGCATCAATGAAAGCCTGAACTGCAGAAAACACACCCACTCACACACACACACACACACAAAACCACACATATTTTGGCACTCCTAGCTCACTGGGGCCTTGAGCACTTTTGCACCATGACATGACTCACTTCCATACCTACAGATGAAAATACCAGGTGCACTGAGGCCCACAGAGCCGGTGACTGCAATAAGCAAGCCTTGCTTTACTGGAGTCTTTTCCTTGCCCAGGCTCAGCAGCACTGGAGGCTTTGCCAACACTCAGGACTGGGAGGAAGGAGTGTTTACCTTTCATGGCTTCTCTGCGCTGTAGTTTATAGGTTTCCTTGCCGCGGCACAGGCGGTAAATGAAGAATCCCAGCTGATCCACGTTTTCAATGCGATCAGTAACAATCATCTGCTCATGAATCAAATAGGACTGGGGCAAGTATGTTCCAGCCTGTTGGAACAAAAACAGCTCTGTCAAAAAACATCTCTTCATGGGCTAAGTACATGAGAAACACTTTGCAATGTTTTTCTTCGAATTATTTCAAAATATGTATTATCCACAGACTTTTATTCTAAATATGCAAACTTCACTACAGTAAACATGTAACAATTACATTCAAAAAGGTCACAGAGCTTACACTGATGCCAACACCCACTGCCTTCCAGCTACAGTAACATCAGTCTGCAGCAGGTTGTTTTTCCTAGGGGTACCCACTGTCACGGGTCAGTTCTGCACTTGCCATCCAAAGTTTTCACTTAGTTAATAACAGCCCACCAGACCCCAGTGGGAACAAGTCCAAAGTAGGAGTTGGCAGAAACATGATCCACATGGAGATACTCCTGCTGATGAAGCAGGCCAGCTGCTGTCCATGGGGCTGGGAAGCCTTGAACTTGTTCACAGCGTGGGTCACTGCTCTCAAACCAAAGCTGAGATGAGACCATCTATCCCTGTAAGTTATTATGGTGACTCCCCCAAGAGTTTATGTGGAAAGCCATGGCGGAACATCAGGTGTGTCAAGGCAATACACTGAAAAAGGGGAGAGCCATGATGACACACAAAGGCTTCCCAAGCCCTCTCTAGTCCCTCCAGTATTACTGTGCCACAAGTGAAATGATGAAGGAATCTGGCTCTGTGCACACCTCACTGTACATGGCTGGAGATGCACAGACTTAGCTGCCAGCCAGTTTTCTAATACAACTATTACATTATCATCTATTTTAAAAATTAAGAAATCCTGTTAAGAGTGGTTCTAATTTAGAGCAGTATAGAAGGTGTTTCTTGCTTTTAAAAATAAAATTATCACTTATTGTGAAAACAAATTCAGCTTCTGTTGTGAAAGATCTCTGTATTTTTTGAACTTGAAATTTCCACTGCAGAACAAGATTATCTTTTCAGCTCCAGTGACATGTTGAGAAGCTGATTAAATGCTATTCTTCCCAGTAAAGAAAGAAACAACTGTATAAAATTCACTTTAATTTTGCATGAATGGATAAACTATGAATATTTTCTTCAATATAGACTATGAGGAAAGCAGCAGCCATTTTTTGTTCTTTAAGTAACAGCCTAGCAAACATCACTCTCCCACATTATTGTGCTCATTATTTTGTAATTAAATCTCTGTAAATTACTGTATCTTAACCCCTGGTCTCTCGAATCTCAGGAGGTAGCCCTGAGGGAGTGTCAGAACACAGCAGCAGTGCACAGCAGCAGTGCAGGGCACTGGCAGGGTGGGTAGCAGTGCTGAGGACTTGGGGGGCAGCCTGCAAGGACACTCCTGGGCTCATGCCCTCCAAACCACAGGACCTCCCAGCCCACCCTCAGACCCAGCCTCCTCAGTCCTCCCTGGGTGGGAAACTCAGCGCAGGAATCTCCTCTGCCCAGTTGCTGCAGGAGCAATTATCCAGCGCTGGGATCCAGCACAGCCACAAATACCATCATTTTTGAGGCATCCTGTGCGCTGTGTACAGTTAAAATTAGCCAGTTGGCTCAGCAGCGGGAACGAGGTGGATGCGCAAATATATCTGGGTTTCAGTTTTGTTTCCCAAAGAAACAAAGGAGGCCTTTCATGTCTGCACACTGAAGAAAACTGTATCAATATTTAGAAATGTGAATTTTTAGGCTAAAATTATGGTGTTTCTTAAACACCAAAACAGCCCAGAGCTCCTCCATTTTTATGAAATGCCCTTTGCGTGTATTCAGAGCTCATTCTAATGAAACTAGAACAACAATTTCCTTCACTTTTTTTCCTGGTGCAACCAGTGTGACTGCAGGACAGTAGCTGCTCACTTTGTGTATCTGCAGCATAGTTTTCCAAATTCCAGTTACAAACATTTAGCCTGATGTTCTGTGACATCAAATGCCCACAGCTTTTTGTTAATACAATGAGAATTAAACAGATGTCTCATGAAATTAGGGCACCCACTGTTGGGGACAATGATCAAAATTGTTTGCTTTCGCACAGATTTTCAGTTCAATTTGTGATGCCTGGTTATCCTCTTACTTGTAAACCATATTTGATTCAGGACTAATGACAAACTATGAAATTAACAGATTTTAGCAGAGAAATTTGTGTGATCTAAAAATGGAAAGAAAAGAGCATAGACAAAGTTAAAAAAAATGGGGTCACTGAGTTTTACAGACACCACATCATCCTTATGTACAGGAAATGGAAGTGTGGTTAAATAGACAGTCTCAAAATAGGAAGCAAAATAACAGAGGACTAACTTGTCATAACTTTTCACATGAAATTTATTTATACATACAAACCACTCAGAAATGGCTAAAATGGTTCCTGGAGTCCTAATTCCGAAGCCCTTTTTGAAAGATGCAAACCCAAAGATGATATAACAGTTCTAGACTTACAAAAGCCCAGTAAAATATTAAAACTTTCTCCCCCAAATCTTAGACACATTTCATCAGCTCTCTTCCCCACCTGGACTGTTTTGCTGTTCTGTGAAGAAACCAGAAGGCCAAAACCCAAGGTAAAGACTATTTAAATCTGCAATGAAGTGGGGGCCAACCCTAGGGACCAATGCTTTAAACCATGCCCCTGTTAAAAGGATTTCCCAATCTTACCTACTTCATGCCTTTCAGCTAACCTGTCTTAGTCCAGTGCACACATACTTCATAGAAACTTTAGTCACGATGGATTATAAATTAAAAAACATACAGACTACTATCATATAGTCCAGCTACACCACATTTACATGGTTTTGACAGCCAAATTTATAGCATATTTTTTTCTGAAGAAAATCAGATTTTTTTTGCCTTCCTCTGAATTAATGATTCCTTCATGATTGTAGATCATTATCTAAGTAGGTTATAGGCTTTTTTTCTCTTTGCAAAGACCTCTAGCGATCATGTGCCTTGTGTGAATGTCAGAGTTCTACAGAAGGGGAAAAAAAAAAAAAAGAAAAGCTTCTTAAGTCTTAAGAACAAATTACTTGTGCTTTAATCATACCTTGATATTGATGAGCAGCTCCAGGAAATTTTTTGGTGGCATAACAACTGAAGTGTTCAGAGGAATCACATAGCACTTATCCAGGCTAAGGTCAAGATAGGCAGTGAGTCTCTGTTGAGAAAACGTTTATTTTAATAAAAATAACAAGATCAGAAAACTGACAAACAGACATTGCTGAACTGCTGTTGCCTCTGCTGTTCTCAAATTCTTCTTTTGTACACTGTAAAATCTGTCCAACAAACTCCAATCTTAGGGCAGGTAAATGCACAAACAAAGGGCAGCCTTGATGAGAGTTTATATTTTTGACAGGGATTTGGGCAAGGCAGCAGGCTTTGAGTAGCCCAAATGCACTAAGCAAGGAAACTACAAAGGTGTACCTGAGCTGTTATGGAAACAAGTACAGCGTTCATTTATGCCCAGTGCCTGCATTTGGAAACAACAGGACAAAAACCTGGCTCTCATCTTCATGCTTTTATCGTCTAAAGAGGAAATGCTGCTGTAACAACAAACCACAGAAAGAAAAAAATATTGCTACAGATAATTCAACAAAAGTAGTTTTAGGTTCAAAAATACTACTGACTTGCAAGGTTAATGATTATTCATAGTTGAATTATTATCTTTATACAGTACCTGAACTGCAATATTTGCCATTATTTGATAAAAAGCTCAGGGAATTATCCTGATGAATCCTGCAGCTCTGTTCAGTGAGCTGTGTTTTACTGCACCTGTTCTTGCTAAAGAAGACATTATCTCTAGCTGCTGAAAGCTCTGAGGCTGCAGATGTGTATAAACACTGAGCACCAGGAGCCCAGCAGTCAAAATAATGCCAGGACAGCAATCATCAGTGCAGCTAATCTCATTACATGGAGCAAGTGCTGTACCTATGGCAAATGACCCTTGCACTGACCTTTAGAGCAAAGCCTTTAACTTATTAAATCAAAAAGTAAATTTCTAAGATGATATTGTTTTTACTTGCTTCTTAGATGCTGCTTTCTTTTTCCATTTTCTAGTTTTCCCTCTTTAGAGTCTTTATTCTAACTCTTAACAGAAGCTCCCTAAATATATTCTGAAATATTATTTAAATTACATAGCTTGAGCAAGCAATGTTTTCCTCCAAATCTGGCTATGAATATTTGATAGATAGCACTTTAAACTTTGAAGTTTGCATAAAAAATAGGACACTTCCCTATTCTTCTTCAGCTTTGCTTAAAAAAAGCTGTTCAGCGAAGTCTTCAAATGTTCACAGAGATTTAGCTTCCTGAAAACCAGCTGTACAACATTTCATAGCCATCAGACAGCTCCAACCATGCTGATAGAGAAAAGGAAGGTTTCTAATTGTTTTACAGCTGCTCTTAACATGGAGAGCTGTAGGCCTGTCAACTGCCTTAACAGAAATTTATTATCATGATTCCTATCAATCAGGGTTATTTCTCCAAAAAAGGAAGACAGCTTTGAAACCCTAGTTCAGTGCCTCTAGGAATTGCAGGAGCCTGTGGTGCACAAAGAAATTAAACTTTGGCTTCCTGTGGCATCTGGAAAACGAGCTGTCTTCCACGGTCCTTCCCTTTCTGCTGCTGCTTAGGGGGTTTCAGCAGTGCTGGGAGAGCACCTCTGGGGGTGCTTGACCACACTCAGTGACATCAGATGCCACCAGCCCCTCCAAGCTCATGTCAAAGCTACGACAGCCCTTTCCTAATTTCCCTCGGCACCACAGCGGTTGGTCAAATTCTGCCCCAGTGGACTCAGCAGAGCAAGAACAGTATTCTCTTTAGTTTCTCATACTAAGGAAAGCAAACAGATCTAAGACTTCTTTCCTTTCTGAAAACAGAACTGGATTTGCAAATGGTGGTTTACACACTGCCTGATGATGACTGTATCATGCTGTACTTCATGCCCTGTTAATAAGTGCTTGCAGCCTGCTGCTGATCAAAACACTTCTGCTGCCTCCTCCACCCCTCTGCTTTCCCCCACCATAATAAACAGGGAGTATATTTATCAGGATGACTGAGGGGGAACGTTTGCCAAGTTTTAAATGCTTTCAGCTTCTTCAGACTTATTTCTTACCCGGTGGAAGTCATGGACGATATCGGCAGGATCGCTATCAGCAAATTCAGGGACTGGCACACTGATAAACTCAACATCTTCCTCCTCCAGGATCTGAATATTTTGCTCAATCGTGTGGTAGCGAGCACTCTGAGCCTCTGCCCCAGGCTCAGGTAAACTTAAGCCATCTTCAATGTACTTTATTCCACAGAAATACACGCCACCTTGCTAAAAATAGTAAAAAACCCAGCAACAAAAAGATCAGTAACACAGAAGTTTAAAAGTAATATTCTCAGAGCAGTGAAGAGAAGAAAAACTTGTCAGACTAAATGAAATTTTTTGCCTTTAATTTGATTTGTACACCAAAGCAGGAGCCAGTTGCTATCTACGACAGGACCATGGCTAAAACTTCAATTACACTCAACCCAGAGGGAGTTCTTCCCTTGAATTCAAGGAGAACAGGATCCCATAAGCAGGTTCTCAAAATCCAGCCTTCCATGTATTTTTAGAAAGACAGTGAAGTTCCTACATCTATATGCATGCATATTTTTATTATTACATTATGATCTAGCTGTAGTCAAATTACGATTAAAAACATTAAAACTTGTCATCTGAATAACCTTTAAAAAGCAAGTCTAACCCTCAATTTGGTCCTGCTTGCAGCAGAGGGTTGGACTAGATGACTTCAAGTCTTTCCTTCCATACTCAATCATCCTGTGTAAGTTGCTTAGTATTAAAAGACTTCAAGAGTCTGGAAAGTCAGTTTCTAAAATAATTTTTAAACAGTTTTAAGAGACAAAAAGGTAAAAAGAAAAATTGAAATAACTAATTTGTGTCCTTTTGCCACAGTACACATGGCAGGCTACCTAAGTGAAGTGTAAAACACAGTTCTGAGTCAGAGGAAGTCAGGTACTAAATTAACACACCACATAGTTCTGGAAATACAGAATTTTGCATATGCACATGCCATCAATTTCAAATTTCACACTGAAAACACATCTTCAGTGCTCCATGTCAGCTCAATTCCTGAATGTTTCCTCTAACGCAGATGTGACTCATGAACAAGTAGCACAGGTTTGAATTAAATGGCACTTTCTGTTTTATCTCACTGGCAGGTGAAAGGTGGAGCACCCAGTGCTGAGCAGGGGTGAAACGTGCATTGAAATGCAGCCGGCCTGCAGCTCCTCAGCTCGTTAATCCACCGGGATAAGCTGTGCTGTTTAAGCATCATCGTTTGCAACTCTGCTGCTCCCCTGTAAATTTGGTTAATGTGATAGCCAAATAGACTACAAACTGCAAGTTCAGCTAGAATTTCTCAACTTTAATCACTTGGCTTTCCACATTAGCAGCTACTAAAATGGGGGAAAAGCAACAGTCCTGCTATCAGGGACAAGAACATGAATTTTTACCTTCTAATTAGGTGCAATAACCAGTGGTCTAGACAGATTCATGTTTTGCTTATGCTCTCCCTTTCTGGCTCTGTGATCTTGCAACCCCAGCAGTTTCTGAAGCAGGGAGGGTGAGCTTGCACCACTTGGGCAACAGCCCAGCACATCCAGCACTGCCCACTGACAACTCCCCCCAAGGGAGACAATATTTAACTCAGATCTCCCATGCTTCAGGTAAATGCTCCATTTCCCTGGCACTGCTGCCTTCACAGAGCTCCTCTTGCAGCAGTACCATTTGTTAAAAGACTGAAAATACATTTTGTTAGAAGCCTAATCTTGTCAGTGTGGATTAGACTTGACAGAGCATGTTTAAACCACACTGACTGTGCTTTTCCCAAGGCCCCTGCAGGGCCCGTATTTCTCATCTGTGTGTGGGCTAGGGAAGGGGAGAGTCACCATGTTGCTCTCACAAGCAGTCCCTTTCCTGTACAACAGCAGTGCCTCATGCATTAGGGAAAGCTGGGATCAAACAAGGAGGCTTTCAAGGGGTTAATCCACCTCCAGCATTTGGCACTGCAAAAGAGAAAAGAGAGCAGGTAAAAATCTGGGACACTGCTGGGGTTCTTAAACTCAAGTCCTATTTAGACAAAATCTTTTCTTTGCAAAGTGAGGTTTTCAGAAGTGTTGCTCCCTTTTATTTGCCAGCTTCACTTTTGCCCTCCTCTGCTGATGGGTAACTTCAGAGAAGGCCATACTCTGGCCTTTAGAAAACCTGAAGTTTTGGAAAGAAAAAATAGTTTATTTTCTTTGGTTTAGTCTGTTGCTCCTTTTCTAAATGTAACACAAAAAGAACACTCTGTTGCTCCTCTTTCCACAGAGAAAAACAGCCCTCTCATAATGAGTATGTGACTTACCTGGAATGCAAAATATTTGTACAGATAGGCACCGCCCAGGAACACACCAGCCAGCATAAAGGCCAGTCCAAAGCACATGCACCAGCACCAGGCCCTTCTCTGTGCAACGGGCACAGCATCCTCAGGGTCCTGCAAGGCATCAGACAGAGACCTTCAACACACTGTTCCCAAGGCAGGTAAGAGAGCAGACACCTCAGGCCCAGCAAATACAAACACTGCATCCACCAGAAAAGGCTGTACACACTTCAGCACGAGTGTTCAGAAACTTATTTTATTTGGTAAAATTTAAAACAAGTCTATTTAAGTTGAGGTTTAGTAAAACTTGTACCATCAGTCACTTTTAATGCCATCATCACTGACTAAATCAGCAGACTTAAGAGAAAAATATAACAAAAATTCCTGAGATACCTAATAATAGACAGTGAGCCACTTCACAGGTTGCAGATAGAAAAAAATCCATTCTCAGGCAACTTCCATGCAACAACAGCAGAGCAAGGAAGTCAACTGAGAAAGGTCAGATTCTTTTTTACCTTAGTCTATGCAATGTAAGTGAACCTGAAGAGCCAACAAAAGATCAAAGGTAATAAGAGCAGCAAAATATATCCTTTCCTATGTTGTTCCATCAGAACAAAACAGCCTTTACCACAAGTTGGCTGGCAGAATATCCAGAGTGGCAATGAAAAGAAGATGCTTTTTAAGTTGTTGTTAGGGAAGCTTTCTGCCCTAAGACAGCTTTGCCATGCCTCTATCTGCTCTTCATGTAATACTAAAGGAACCATGTTTCCCCTTTAGGGCACTAGTTTGCAGTCCCCACAGGCATCCTAAGCAATAAACTGCTGCTTGCAAAATCTTTCCTCTATCAGCCACATTACAATGCTCTTTCCTCCCCCAAGTGTTTGCATAACTCATATCCAAAGAAAAAAAAAAAAAAAGAAGGAAAAAAATCCAACTTTGAGCTACCCTGTTCCAAGCCAGGATAATCCTGGGAACACATCTGAATTCAAATAAATACAAAGAAATCCACCACCCCTTTGCAACGACAAAACAGTAACGTAGAATGACAACCAGGGCAAAATCATTTGGACACCAAACCAGAAAACTGAGGAAGAGCATGATGGAAAGTGCTTGAGAAGGCTTTGACAGCTACAGTTGTTGGTCAATGTCCTGCCTGATGTGTTGGGTGTTTCTGCTGTATGTGCTAATTAAGATGATACCCCACTTGAACAAAGCTGTGGGTATAGTCCCTAGCTGCCTTGGCCCAGCTGGGAAGGAATTCCCCTTATCTGGCTGAAGCCATCTAAGCAAGTCTGACACTGAATGGGAAGAGAACCCACCCTGTAAATGGTGGGAGAAAGTGGCACTTCCTGGGAATGACTCAGCCATCCCAGAGAGGGATAAGCAGCATTTTGGAAGGACTTACTTCTTTCTTTTCACTGATTATAGAGTGAAATTCCTTGGTTAACAAAGTAGGTACCTAATTCGTCTGCAGCTAAAATTAACTGATGTGAAACCCACCTTTACAGTACACTGAAATTGTCTTTCATACAGAAGTGGCAATGCAGCTTCTTTGCCAGGCAACAGCTGCCAAAATCTGATTCAGAACTATTTAGTCAAACTGAAGATATTTCACACCTTTTATTTTACTTTACCTTGCTAAATACCACAGTAAATCAGATTGTGAAATCTCCATCTTTGGAGGTTTTCAAGACTCAGCTAGAGAAAGCCATGGCTAATCTTGCTTTGGCAACCATCCTGTTTCTGAAGGCAGGCTGCAGCAGATGACTTCCAGAGGCCACTTCAAACCAACATTTCTGGGATACATTAAAAAGCAAAGTGAAAACCGGGGAAAAAAATTTGCTGTGGACTGAAAAGACACAATGTAAAGACAAGAAAGAACTTTTTAACACTTTTAGAATACCAATTATTTAAGGAATTCAGTGTTAAAAATATGGGATTACTAGCTGCCTGATTTTTAACCTGGCTCTTTGCAAAGACTGAGAATAGGATGTAATACCCATGCTAATCTAATTAACTTTCAGGTCAGATTGAGAGTCACTGTGGATTCTTCTATAAATCATCTCAATTATAAATCTAAACCAGGTAAACCAAGGATTTTTATTTTTATGTTGCCCTGTATCATTAGGTAACTATTTCCCTAGGTATTTCAAAGCATACAGGACACCCTATTGGAACTTTTTATAATAGCTGTCTCTTAAACCGTTTCAAGTTAACGCCAGAAAAAGGGATAGCAAACTGCCTCTGGGATACAATATCAAAATATTCCCTAGGGAAGAATATAAAGAGTATCTTTATTCTTTCCTAGTACTGCTTTTATCCCTCACACCTTTTTAACTTCAGCCAGAATTATCCATTACTGGAATAACTGCCTCTTCCATTCTTTTTTCATTGTTTTCTAAGTTCAGAAAGACTAAGAAAACATGCATCCAGGAAATGGTGCAAAAGGCATACAGAGTATGAACACCTACCTGGAAATGGGGGCTATTGTCAGATCAATTTTCCATGGGCCACAAAAATAATCAGAAAAAAAGAAAGTAACTTTTACACTTTTACCGTGCTAGGAGGAACCTGAAGGACAAGTTTATCAGTATTCCACCTTAAACAATTTTGCTTTGATATATGAGATGACAGATGTAAACAATAGGTTTAATACAGCTCTTTTATCCTCTACATCAGCTAAAGGCTATCATTATTATTTCTGAAGGCGTCCCTAGTGGTGGCACGTTAAGCTATTTTGTATTTCTAGTTGACTATCATTGATTTCTCCCCAGCCTACCAAAAACCGCCCACCAAATTTAGAGCAGAAGTTCAAGCCCAGTTTAGGCTCTTGCTCACGAGAATGAATGAAAGCACAGCATCTCAGCACGGGCAGAACGTGAAACTGACAACACTGAAAAGATTTTATGCTACTGAAAGAGAACAGAGAATTGATTTCCTAGTCTGAAAACTAAGTATATTACCAAGCAGTTTAAAAACAGCTTAAATTAAAATATTATAAATAACTTACTGATGCCAAATTATACTCATATTTGTAGCTGACCCATGGCTAAGCTCTCTAAGCTTTTGTATTGTTGCCATGACAGCTTAGTTTGGGCCATATTGACCCAAAAGAATAATTTGTCCCTTGCTATATAAATCTGACCCTCGGCACTGCAAGAGAAGAAAGTGCAGTGGATGCTCACCCTCCTTCCAGGTGACTCATGTTCCGAAAAAAACAACCATTAAGTGAAAGCAGATCCCCACTAAGAGGGACAGTGCTGAATTAGCGCTTCTGCCCACATGGTTACAACTGCACTTTGTTCCCCGGCAGCAGCGCTGGCTTCTGAAGCCAGAGCACAACATGAGACTGCAGCCTCAATGACTAATTTTTCTCTAGGCCAGCTTTCCACTGCCAGAGGTATCTCACAAAAGAAAGCATAATGTACTTGAGGTGAAGACTGACCTCTAAAAATATGCCTCTCTACTTCTGTGAGCAGTAATAAATAATCATTACTGTCCTGGTCCCTTTCTTCCCTCTCTTCTGCTTCATCCCTGCCCCATGCACTTGTGAATCTTCAGCCTTAGGATGATGCCACAAAACTCATCTGTGATGCAAAATGCCTTAGGAGGAACTGGATGCAAGCCCAAAACTGGCTTGTTTCCCTTGATGAGCTGATTGTTCTAATTGGAAAACATTTGATTAGCCTATTTCCCATGGATAAGACATGAAACAGAAGCATCTCTCTGCCACTCGTACACTAAATCCTACACTGTTGAAATTAAATGGTTCAGAACTTCCCAACCTGAATAGCTTCAAGTTCTGCAGTAACAATTTTCCTTTCAGACAGAAAACAAGTATTAAATTCTCTATTATTTGAGAATAGCAAGATTCAAATCTAGAGGCCCCTCATAAAGAAGTGATAACGTGACTGTGGTTTTCAGGACACACCCCTTCCTCAGTGACCACAGCAGAAAATGCAAAGCTGCTCCCTGTCTTCTTACTAAAACCATGAAACACTTCCGAGATGAGCACATGATACCACAAACTGTTCACCAGAACACCTCTCAACTACGGAGAGATCTTCACAAGAGCATCTTTATGACAATTAGCATTAACTGTTCTGCAGTAAATGAAAAATAAAAAAAGTTAATAACCCCATAAACCCGCGAACACTAGCAGTTATTAATGGCTGGTGGCCATTTATTCTCTTGCTCTTTTCAGTTCAATTTTAATACCACTTTTTTCTTTTAAATAAATGCTGGATTTTAGAATGGCCAAATTCATGTCTGGGGTAATATCACAGATGTATTCTAAGAAGCTACAATACTGAGCCACAAATGTATATAATTAGACTTGGTAATTACTTAGATTTTCCCCTTGTGGCTTTTTGTACATAGTGGAATATAATTGCTTTAACATTATAAAAGTAAAGCAGTCTATAAACTTACAATGCATATGTCTAGTTCATATTAAAATGAGTGAGAAGATTATCAGATCTTGTTCCTTTGCAGAAATTAAGGGCACATCTACCTAAACCAGATATGATGGACAACATGCTTTGAGAAGTCCAGAATACTGTATGACTGCTGGACAGCTATGCAAAAGATAATGTCCCACATTTAAAAATAGATATGATAGCAATAAAAATAATTCTGGGAGGGGGAGATGTCTTTCAGAATGAACAGTCTTTGATCCACAGAGAAACCAGATGCAGAGCATTACTGAATATTACAAATATTACTAAAAATGTCTGCAGTGTAATACACAAGATGTCCATAATTATGCATGTGAGAATAACATCTAACATATATACACAAACACATCTATAAAAGCTTGCAGTTAATGTGGGCAGAACTGGCTGGAAGCTGTTCAGAACAGCTTTCCTCCAAGGTCCTCTGCGTGCCACTTAGCTCACATGGATGGACAGAACACAGTGGGACAGACTGAGCTTCCTGAAGGCAAATATTGACCAACTGCAGCTTTAATTAGTGGAACGGGAAGAAGGGAAGGTAATGATGACTCCCTAGAAGTGTTTTTTAACGAGAGAGGCTTTAAATAAAATACTGACCAACGGCTGTATAAACTGAATTCTGCTGGTCAGGCTCTCCTGCTCTGACTTGTAAATCTGACATCTGTAGAAAATCCTCACAAAAGAAAGCCAGTTTAAAATGAACTTAATTTAGAAAGAGCTCTGCATTCCTTCGATGGTATTCCTGCCTGAAGACTGCTCCAAGCCTGGCATTCTATTTATTACTTGTTGCAGATGGGAAATTAAGGCAGGCTTTTGCAAGACTCCTCACTTGGCAGATGCTGCGAATCTGGAAGGCAATCATACCGATCTGCCTCTAAAACAGCAATTTTATGCTTACTAATAAAATAAAATTTAAATTTTAAGTACAATCATCTTTTAACTTGCTAGTTGGAAAAAACCACTCTATATACAATAGATGCTTCAGAGATTTCTCGCTTGTGTGGAAAACAAGCTATGGTTGTTTATGTGCAGTTGATATCTGAACTTTACAACCCTTCAGTGCCAGCACTGCCAGTTCTTCTGTCACAATAGACAGGGACTTGTCCATCTGACCAAAGGCTCTCTGCCTAAAGAACATCAAAACACGACCTTAGTTTTGCTGCTGTTTGCTTAGTCACGTAGCCTGAATAACCACGGACATTAATCAATTAGAATTATCTATTAGGCAGTTGGTACTATTAACCTCTTCTTATATTTCTCATATCTATATATGGTCTTTGAAATAGTATTGTAAATACAAAATCTTTTAGACAGCACTAGGAAATCCAGAAGTAAGAAGAAACTATATTCTAAGAGCTTTACAAGTTCAAAGTCCAAGGTCGTTTTAATTGGCTGAATGTTATCTTTCACTAAAAAATAGGGGAGTTTTATGAAAACATAAGGTGTCTGTCAAATGACTCATTTCATTGTTCAAACATTGTTAACTATAACAGAATAAAAACATCAGTATAAGCAGCCAGCTCAAGATCATCTTAAAAGAGGAATGAGTGCTGGTGGGTAGGAAGGTAGCTGCAGCTGCATGTATTGGGAGAGAGAGGTGAAGAGAGAACTAGAATTGGAAAACAGGCGAGAGTAGGGGAGCAAGAAATAAAACTTAGAAACATGTTGGAACATGAATAGTTCAAATTTTCTGCAGGAAGTAAAGGAAAATTACAACTGTAAAGTGAATGTTAAGGACATGAATCAGCAGTTCATCCACAGCTATGTGATAGAGGGACAACGGGAAGAAGCGTGTCCTGAAGAGTGATCCAGGAACTCCTAACCAGCATGAGTAATCCTGATTTACCTAAACACTGTCTTCAATTCTGAGATAAGAGACTGCAAAACCTGATGGCAGTCAACAATTAAAGAGGATGGGTAAAGAAGGAAAAAGACTGTAACTATTTAAATTGCTGCTTTGGTTAAATTTTGGAGTAGCATTAAGATTAGTCACTGTTAGCTTTGGTCTTACGTGGACTAGAAAGTAACAGGGCACTTAAATGGCCTGAAAGCTGTATTTGTAGACCAAGCAAAGACTTTTTTTCAGGTGATTCACATGCACTTTTGACTATATCCTAGTCCCAGGCTGTCTACAGCAAGTGTACAACTAACCACACACTATATTTGACTGTTTTCTTCAAACTGTGTTCCCCAGGTTGTTCTTCTTCTCTGTCTAGTTCCAAGATCCACCAACTTCCTTCTCTGGCCACTCATCCTATGTGTATGCCCCCTGTATGTTTCCCCACCCACAGCAGAGTTCTCCAGAATCTGCCACAAGCAGAGTAACTGGCCACACCTAATTTCCATTTCCTGCCTTCAACGTTGCTCCAAGATAAACCATTCATCACCACACTCTGGTGAAGAGGAGCTGGGCTTCAGCCACAGAACTGCTCTGGACTTTGGCCTGCCACACCAACCAGCGCAGCACTCCTGTGCCTCTTGGCCTGCATTTTCACTGTAAACACTCAGGGCAAGGACTGCCCTCCTGAGCCTTTTTCTGTACAGATATCAGCACCACAGGATCTCAATACCCTCCTACTGAACATGAGGAAACACTTTGTTTACTGCATGACCCCAAACGCTGGCACAGCTTGCCCAGGGAGGTTGTGGAATCTTCTCTCCTTGGAAGCTGACTGGAGGTGGTCCCAGGCAGGCAGCTGCAGGTGGTCCTGCTAGAGCAGGGCAGCTGGCCCAGATGACCTCCAATGCTGGCCATTCTGTGACACACATCTACAGTTTTTAAGTAACACTAATACTATAGAGGGTGGGGATCACAAATAACTCTAACCACTTGCTTCATTAAAGAAAAAACTCGAAATTTCCAGGAGTGCTGGGTCTGTGCTAGACAAGTAATAAAGCACCACACATCCTTTATTTCCTTTGTTTTGGAGTTTTATGATTCTTCTGCCTTCTCCCCACTCCTCACTGTGAAAACATCAACAAAATCGACAACATTTGGAAAATGTCTTGCCTCTAAATGTCTGGATGCTTGTGGTGGAAATCAGGTTTATTTATAAAATATATTAATGTTGCTGAATTTATCTATACATTTTCATAAACTGGAATGATGGAAATTTGTTCTGCATTCCACACTCAGTTTTCTCACATATTTAAAGAAAAGAGAAGTGTTCTGGTGCAAGTTTGCAAGACATAGACCAGAATACTCAGGTGGAATGCTTGCACAGATATCTGGCAAGAGGGATTTTTTATAAAACAAAACCCCTCAAACCTAAGAAGTCACATGAGGCATTCTTCAGAACGCATTCTGCTTTCAGAAAACAAAATCACCACATCCTTTATAGTTACAGCATACCAAAGATGGCATTTCATTAAACTGTCCATTTTGAAAAATGCTGCATTTTAAACATTGCCAAAACAAACCCTTTACCCACCTGCATTCTTTGACTTACAACTGACTTACATTCTACCATACTTACAAAAACTACACTAAATCAATCCATAACTTTAATGCAGTATTTCTCTCATCTTTATCCTGAATTAGATCAGTGTTTGAAAACAGGAACTTAGAAGATTCCCATTCCACTTAGAATGGATCAATACTAAATTATCTCTTTGACCTTGGTTGTTCCAGTTCCTGTTTCTTCCTTACCCTGCTCACTTCTTACATCTGAAATTTCTCTTTTCCTGTGACTGCCCGAATCTCAGACATCACTGAGATGATGGAACACTATGTGAATTTAACCTAGATTTCTCTCAAGGCTATTTTCCCAAGCGGCACTGGCTCTTTCACCCAAGAGATCTCATTAGCATGCACATATGCACCACTGAGCCTCGGAATTTAATAACTCTATTCCCACTTCAGCCGCAGACGGTATGGCATCTCAAGCAAGTTACAAAGGCTGGGTCTCAGTTTCTCTCTAAAGTAGAATCCAGCACCACAAAACCCACTTGTGAGGTCTGTAGTCCTGCTTCAAAGGAGGGCAGATGATGAAGCCTGTCTGGGTTGCTCAGGGCTCTTGACCAGTCAAGGTTTGAAAACCGCTAAGACTGACACTTCAAAGCTTCTCTGGGTAATTTCCTCAGCAGCACTCAGCTCTCCTCAAGACTGAAAAAGATTTTGCTTCTATCAGTTAGACACTCTCCTTTTTAAATTTATGGCCACTGTCTTTGCAGTCACCTCTCCAGGTACTGGGAGGCTGCTGTGAAGTCCTCCCTGCAGCAGTTTCACCTCTGTGTTGAGCAAGCTGCACTCTCTTGGCCACTCCTCACGGGGAATAACCTCCAGCCTCTGGTTATTGTGGTGGCCCCTGCTGGACTTGCACCAGGTTGTTGCTGTCTTTTTTTGGATCAGAAAGCTCTCAACCTTCAGTGATGCCAGTGACTAGTGTCAGCTGACTGTCCACCAGAGGCCCTGGGTCTTTTCTCAAGCAGAGCAGCTTCCCAGCCAGGTGGTCCCCTGTGTATCCTGATGGCTGGGATGAGTCTGCTCCAGGTACAGGACTTGGCACTTGCTATTTCTGAAACTCATGAGAATTTGTTCAGCCCACTACTGTGGCCTGTTGAGGCTCTTGTGAATGGCAGCCCTGTCCTAAAACACATACGCCCTGCTAATACATGTATTACTGAATTAGAATGCATAGTACCTGTACAGCAAGCACAGTTCTCTGAGTGGAAACCATTCTATATGCAAATACAGAAGAGCATTTAATTGCAGCATTCATGAGCATCAGCACAGGAGAGCTGACCTTGGAAGTTTAATTACGCCCTCTTTCTAGACAAAACTGTTGAAACAAACCAAAGGGCTTCAGTGCAATTAGAGGATACAAAGTCTGAAGTGGAGCACACGCTCCAGCGCCCAGCACCTGGTGGCATCACACCCTGCAGGATCACAGATCTGGCCCGTGTTCAAACACCTCACCAAGAGCTTCCCCAAACTGCAAACCCTGGGCAAGACAACTCACCGCACTGTGCAGCAGCCTCCAAGAGTCGTGCTTGGCCTCACACCCTGCAAAGGCTGCTGCATTCTCAAATGTGTAAATGCAAGGGGTTTCTATTTCTGTGCAGGCTTTATCTTTTAAAATAAATAAATAAATAAATGAATAAGCCTTAGTGATTCAGCACTATGTGAGATCCACCCCAGAGATCATTGACCCCTCCCAGTTATGATCTCCCCAGCTACTCTTTTTTCACAGTCATTCCACCATCTTTCTACCCACAAAAGAGCAGAAAGCTGCCATCAAAGCGGGAGTTTGCTGAACCCTAAGACAAAGACAACCACAAATTAACCAAAGACTTGCATCCAAGGAACTCTACTCTTAAAATGCCTGTGGGTTTTATTTTTATGTGTGTATATATATATGAAATTATATGTATTGCATACTTAATAATACATAAACTTTAGAAAAGTATTTGCATACACACAGACACTGACACTATATGGAAAGGACAAACAAGATACCAATTTATTTTTTCCAGGATCTCTATAATAACTGTTGGGCAAGTATGACTTTGGCATTTTGTTATGATGAATTTTGTACAGCTGTTGCACAGAGGACCCTTGCTTGTAGATGACACATGGATCACTCAGGAAGGACCTTCTGCTTTTCTGTGTGTGTGTTGTGGCCCAAACCCTACCTAGGTCACATGATGTCTGCCACAAAACCATTTCTGACTTCATCGCAGAGCTCAATCTTATTAATTATCTCATTCCTTTGGTTTACCACATCTGTAAAATTAGGACAGATATCCGAATTTTATAAATTAGCATGCTTTTCATCTGTAGATTCAAAGTAATTTCCACTGAGGATAAAAAGCAGTACATAAATAGTAAGAAAATGAATGTTGTATTATTCATACAGATCAGGAGACTAAAAGCAGATAATGCTAACCTTTGTCAATCATAGCATAAGGGGAGGATGGAGAGAAAAAAAATAGGGGAAAAAAAGGAATCTGTGCAATAAGTAGCAAAACACATAATTACTTATCCCAGCTGTAGTTACATTTTAAAAATGTCATAATGTTTTTGAAAGTACAGAATAAAGAACACTTAAAATTACTAGGACTTAAAAATGCACTATTTGCTTTTGAAGGTATTTCCTGAGAGAAATACCTATTTTCTTTTTATGAAGAGCTATCTGATGCCTGTAGCTACTGGCTATTGGACAGAAAATACATGTAAACCTGACAAATATTGTAAAATCACAACTGCAGAACAGTTAACTGAAAACATTACTGGAGGGAAGTATGCTTACCATTCCTACACACCCCCTAAAAAACTATTAGCATCAACATTTACTAAAATGCTGATAATAGAAAGAAAAAAAAAGGGAGAAAACCTACACAAATAACAAAGAAAACAGATTTGAAAATAGAATATAGTCTATAAAAAAAAAAGTTAGGCTAGATTTGCAACAGCAAACATTTCATTAAAATACTTAAAAGAAAAACTTATGTTTTTTGAAATTAACTTATATTTTGAAATTAAACTTTTCTTGAAATAGATGTTCATATGTTGGATTAAATATTCATTATATTGGAATGAGTTGAAACCATTTCCCTTCAAAATACTGCTGATTCCAAGAAAATTTTCTTTCAAATGATTTTCATAGGAAAGCTCAGCATTTCATTTTGATCCACATCTTCAGAAATTAACTAATTTAACTTGATCTTTCCCACTGAACAGAACTTTCATTCCAACAGCCTCTGTTTAAGTGGTGTTCTTCATACTACTACGCAATGTTAATATCTAAACTAGCTCCTTGAAGCTTATCAAAAAGAGTATTGCAGCACAGAAAGATAGGGGTGAACATAAGAGAAGTACTTCTGGCATTTACTGTGAGGATACATTTACATTGCAGCATAGTTCTTCTAGATACTGCACTAAATAAAGCATCATCTAATTACAGACTTTTCCATATGATGATATTAAGGGGGAAAAAAGTTCTCCAGATACATTTTCAGGGCAAGGGGTCTCAGCCAAGTGAAAGTTTGGGAATCTGAAGAGAAAGTATGTAGAACTGCAGAAAGTATTCACTCTAGTCATCCCTGCACTGAATTCACACGAGCTGAATGGCACAGCCATCAGCTCTTGCTCAGTCAGCCAAAAGCGTGAATGGTACAAACAACTGACGAAGCAGTTATCACAAAGGTCTGGCAGAATACATCCTGTCTGAAATATTAAATATCATTCTTCTGGGAAATGGCTGTGTTTCTCAACCAAAGCTTTGTATTTGTTATTCAGGTCAGGAAGCTATGAGAGACAGAAAAGGAAGTGAGATATGGAGCACTGACAGAACTCCTCTGTCCCACAGGTTCATGTCCATTGCTGGGGGATGGGGATGACACAAACTCCTCCAGATCACATTTTGAACTTTGTAATTCCAAATCCCTAAACTCACTTGAAAATAGCAAGAGATTGTCAGAGGAGCACCACAAACTTTTAGAGATCTTGGCTTTTTAGTATTCTCTCGGTTGCTGGCAGCCTTTAAGGAATAGCTTTAGGAGCCAAAAGTCTCAAGACTGCAGTTACCTTGTTCTCAGGAAGCTGCACTACTTAACCAGTAGCACAAATTCAAAATGTAAAAGGATCCAGGGGAAGATACCAGCCACAAGGTTTCTTTTCTTAGGAGAAGTCCCTCATTAACAACACAAATTTTGTTTGATAATACTCAATTTACCCTAATTTATATTTCTGGGTATCCATAAAGTCAATTAAAGTAACAGAATGAACCTGGGTACTCTTTGTGCCTGAAACTGGAGGGTTTTCATCTATGGTTTGGTGGATTTTCATTAAAATTTTAGCAACATCTGGGAGAAGAGGGAGAGAATTCACTTTGTTAGGATTTTTTATTTCTGGTCCTCGTTTAAATAAGCATGTCTTAATCTCCACAATGCTCTGACAGATAGCAGAAGCTGGTTGGTTTAATGACCTAGTTGCATCACAGAAAACACAGGAAAATACAAAGACTGCTCTTTCCCCAATGGCAACTGGTGAAAGGCCTATAGAAAATTTGGCTGGAGAAAGACTATAAAGGGAATATGGAAACTCCTGCAAGAAAAAAAGAATTGAAAACCAAACAAAACAATACTGAACCACCCAGCTACAGACACATTCTGTAAAGTGGGAAAACCTGCTTTCCTGACAGCAAAATAATAAGCAAATGACTATTTATTAGTGGGTATAGTAACTTTTATCTATCTATCTATCTATGTAAAATAACCTGTAAAGTTAATGCTTTTATTTCAGAAACATCTAACACCGGTTACACAAAATCTGAGGGTTTTTTTACACAGCAAAATAGTGCTTATTAGTTGTTGCTCAACAGTATTTCCCTTCACTCTATGTTAAAAGTGCCTATTTTAGTATGCTTTGGGCAAGATTAAGCTAAAGTGAAAAAAAGAAGGTTAATTTTAAAGGTCAGAGTAATAATGTTTTTATAAGGAATAAATACAGAAAGCTGCTGCTTTTAAAATTCTTAACATTTACACTTTCACACTGAACTCTCTGCACATGCAGCTACCAAAGGTCGGCCACAAGACATGTGTGTGAATCCACAGCTTCCGTGCACAAAGCTGGATGTGGTAAAAATGCACTGTGGTGAGCACCTCCCCCCAAAAAAAGAAGTTTTAAAAGGTTGCCACAGAACCTGGCAGAAGGCAGCAACAGCTTGAGTCACTGAGGGCATGAAGATTTTTAGTAGGGCTTAATCTACTGAATGGCCTTTACAAAATGTCCAAAGACTTCAGCTATGCTCAGAACCATCTTTGGCTCTCCAAAGCTCTATTGTAGGGAGAAAATGTTAAAATACCGCACATTGTTTGCTTGTTGGGAAACTGGGTCATAAAACTTTACCCTATAGTAAAGACAATGAGCAAAATGGAAAATGAAATGTGGCCTAAGAACCTTCACTAGGAGTAGTCTGTAATTTGGCCATGAATTATGATGTAGAAGTACCATCCCACCAAGAGAAACTGAGTTGTAATGGCTACCTACAGGAATTATGGAGACACTTTCACTACATGCCATAATACAGAGCAGTGATTTATGCAGAGACAGGATTAGCACTCTAGATTTTTCAACTCCTTTTTAAGTAACACACTCCAAAGCATAAGACCACTGCCTCCTGCAAAACCTTTTTCTAAGCTGTTGTTTCTGTGACACATCCCCTACTCTTCTTGCATCTTCCTGTCTCACCTTGCCTGATTAATTTCTGATTAATATCTGCATCAGAGGTTACTGGGCAAATTTTGGCAAGATCAGAGTATTTCTATGCTGTATCATCAGCATGTTTTAGCTGCAAATGCTCTTTGATAAGTCCTTGGAAGATTATGTATTTGAGAGTAATCCTGCAATGGCAGAGTGGCAGTATTCAAGGCACTGTGCTGGGAAAAGCAGCAGAGACTGTCAAAGAATTAGCCCAAATACTTGTTCCATGGATTTTTATTTTCTAGACATTTCAGAGTATTTGGCTTTATTCATTAAACTAGTTTGATAATATCTCTAGCTCAAATATTTTTAAGTCCTTGGTAATAAAATTGTGATAGTGCAATTCTGCTGATCCTCTTCCATTCTTAGGGTTTTTTACTTTAATCCAGAATGCCTCCCAGGACTTTGTTCATAAAAGAAAGCTTCATAAAATGTTGTAATATTTTTCATGTTTACACTTGTGATCCAGATCTATTTATTTTCCTACAGAAACAATGTAGGAGAAGGGAAAACAAATGTCCCATATATGCTGTTTTGGAGATGTGACCTTTCTCAGTCTACCAGAATTCACTCTTCCAATATACATTCCCACACTGCCTTCAAACCTCACTTGAAGCTAAGGGTTTTCCAACAACGATGTGATATGAATAATACATTTGTCAGATGTGGTTTATTTTCCCCTTTTCCTCCAAAGAACTGCATAGGCCATTGAAGTTGTGGAGGGGCGGGGGAAGATCTGTTTCTAATGCAGTTGTATTAGAGAAGGCAAAGTTCAAAGAGTGTATCTTGCACTCACCTCAAAGGTATCAAGTTTTACAAGGGCCCTCAGTTCCTTTCCCCCACCCTCCAGCCCCAGATCTGAGAAAAAGCTCTCAGACTTGAAGAATCACAATACCTCTAGAGCTGCATGGCATTGTTTGCTTCACCACTGCTAATCCTGTATGGATTGCACAGCCCGTTCTACAAAAACTACAGACAACACTGCTGTACCAGATCTGCTTTTATTTATGCTCTAAAACACAAAAGCTCAAAACAAGCTTACTCAAGAGAATTTTTCACGCTGTTAGGTGCAGGTCTGCAGTTCTGCAGACAAAAGATAGAAATGTGTCAAGGAGAATGTCAAAGACTTGTCCCTCAAGAGCGCTCATTTGTTTTTGGAATTTTCATCTGTACAGAGCATCTCCTCCTAGCAGGCTATTTTAGGAGTGTTTCAAGCTTTTTTCAGGCGTGTTCATCCCCTGACAACAGTGCAAGAACTTTTAAGCAGCTACTGTGAGATCAGACCGCCTTTTGACCTGGTTAATAAATGTTTATAAGTCTCATTTCTAGGCAGGGAAAGCAAAGTTAAGGCAGATCTCATATGTCATCCTCAGCTGCTAGAATTTACAGCTCCACATTAAGGAAATCATAGTCAAATGACATGCTTCCGTCAGTATCTGGACAGGGTCGGGAGGATTTGTTCCCCAGTGTACAATTAGCCAGATGTATTTTGTATGTTTAGCAGTAGAAAAACAAGCCAAATTTGGTAGGCTATCTGGAAACAAACATCACCCAGGGCAGGTCTGGATTCCAAGGTAGTCAGAAAAACCCGTTTTCTGGAACATGTAGCTTGTGTTCTGCTTGCGTGCTTGGTGTCAAACTGACCACGAAAACGGGTCAGGAAGGAATTCTAAAGCTTGATCTGGGCTCGGGGAAGCCACGACTTCCTAGAGAATGGCACTCCTCTAGGAACACGAGCACCTAATGGATTTCCCATAACTGCAGGCAATCTGAGCAACAATACTGTCTCATCTGTTGTGGCACACTGTTTCAGAGACTTAAATGCTCTGGTCAGAGTTTTATTTGAAAGAGCAGTATGCTCAGTAGAAGTGTGAAATTTAACCACTTGCGGTACCAGGACGATGTCACTTAGAAACACCTTTCTGGTTCCTCTTGGCTGTGAAATGACAGTGAATTCTGCAAGTGAAGAATCTGGCCCCATCAAAGTCACAGCAAAACCTGCACCAGGGCACAACTTCATGCTACAAACTGAACAGATACTGTCCTCCCAGGCAGAAATTCGTTACAAAAATTTAGGGAATTAATAAACACTGGCTTTTGAAGAGCCAATTTGGTAATTCGGAGGCCTGATGCACAAGAGACTGTGAAAGCAAATGAAAACAGCAAGACACTGTTTATGTGCAACTGGCGATTTTTCAAGTTTTCATTCCCTTCTGAAAGAGCTTAGAGCAAATTACACTACTCCTAATTAAAATCTGGTTTTGATTACGGGAGCATAGAAACTGCAACCAAAAACCTTTATATTCTAGGCAGTTTTGCACTTCAAAAACTTTAAAAGCCGCCGGTGTTTTGTTCTCCGTTGCTGTTTGCAGAGGGGAGGCGACAGCAGCGCCTGGAGTTTGGGTGCTGTTTCGGGGCCGGGGGGGAGGCAGCTCTTTGTTCCTTTATTTAAGGCAGCCCAAGTTCCGAGGCGAAGTTCTCCGTACCGCACAACCACCAGGCTCTGCGAACGCGCTGCGGCACAAGCGCGGCCGAACCCCCAACTTCACCCTCCAAGCGCTCCCTTGCCCGGGAGCATCCGGGGTCCGGGAGCTCGCCAGCAGCCGGCCGGACCCCGCCGGGCGGGATCGCAGCGGGGAGCAGCAGGCACGACCCGCCTTCTCCACGCAAACCAGCTCCCACCGCCGGCCCAACGCGGCGAGGGGCTGCGGGAGCGGGCGCGCAGCCGGCCCTGAGAGCCGAGGTGGCCGCGGTCCACGCGCTGCAGCGGCTAACAAAAAAACCCATAAACAACACCCCAACAAAACCCCCCGACCAAACAAACAGAGAAACGGAACCCCCACAGAGCTTCCCGGCGTCGGGAGAAGCGGAGCCGTGANCCCTTGTCAGGCGGCTGAGGAGGAGAGGAGGAGGAGGAGAGGAGGAGGAGGCGGTGCCTGACAGGGCGGGCGGAAAGAGGGGAGGTGGTGGCAGCAGGGCCGCGCCCTCCGCCCACTGCCTGGCCCGGCGCGGCCGGGCGGGGGGCTCCGGCCGGGAGGGCCCCAGGGCTGGGCATCGCCTGGCCGTGCCCCGGGCGGCTTCGCACTGACCTCGGCAGAGAGACCCTCGGGGGCCCGGCCCCTCGGCCCTGAGCTTGGCTTCTCTGCATGGAGGAGCCCCGGGCTGAGGCGCTGCTGGCGCTGCGCTTCCCGGGAGCACGGCTGGCACAAGGGGTTCGGCTCACCCGGTGCAGTGCCAGCATTTCCCCGGTTGCCATTTTAATTTGGGATGGTTTGCTAAAAGAAAGTGTTTGGGTCTTTTGTTCGTGCAGAAAATCCCCGAAATGCTATATAGGCAGCGTGGAGGTGAAATCCACCGGTTGTTAAACCCTTGGGGAAGGGTACGAGGAGCACGGGGAGTGGAGGTGTGACCTTTCCCCTTCCTCTCCGGTGCAGTGGGGTAAGAACTCAGTGAACTCAGCGCACCATGCGAGCCTGGTGCTCTCCAGTAAAACTGTGTGATGCACATATTCGAATTTACACTGTGGATATGGTTGTAGTCTGCTCCAAGAAGTTAATTTTGGTGACTCATCTGGGTAGCGCTGATTTCCTGGCAAGAGCTTGGCAGAGTAGTTCTTCTGTCACTCTCTGTGAGACACCAGGCAAGCAAAATGCAGTCCTTGGATTCAGCGGGTGCTCTGCTGCTGACTTAGTCAAAATTGGATGGCACTGGGACTGAATTGTCCTTATGCTATTTACCTCATCATCAGTGTCCTTTAAAACTGTTGACCTAAAATGACTAAGAGAAAAGCTAACTTAACCTGCTTCATCCTATCATCCTACAGTATTTAAAGACCTATGGATAACATAAGGATTTTTAAATGAAAATATAAAATTCACAAAGTAAATAACAGTAATTTTACATGATCTCAAGATAAAACAGCTGATGGCACAGCTTGCACCCAAGACTAAATTGCCCAACTATTCCAAGAACTATCTGTCTTAAAATTCAACAGAGGTTGACCAAATTATTTGCAGTTATTTCACTGAAGTAGAAAACGTCATAGACTCTAAGGAAGACAAAATACAGAGATTTCCCTAGGCACTTTCTGACCATATTTGGTATGACTCTGGAGGATTTACTTTAGTAGGAGCTTTCATTAAAAGTATTTGAGCATTCTACATGAAAACGATAAAGTACTTTAATAAAGCTTCCATAAGCTACAATTTCCCAGGCTACTACTATAATTTTTTTCTAAATGGGACTTTATTGTCTTACTCCCAGATTGAGAAAAGCACCAGGTGACACCTCTGCTCCCATTTCAAAGGGAATCTGTGCAGGCGTACTGTGTATTCAGGACAATATTTAGCATGCAAAGGCTGTAGTTCAGAGTTTTGCTTTGCTTTGTTCTCCTTAATGACATCTTCAGATATTCCTCACAGGGAGATGGGTATGCAAAAGACAGTCAAGGCTAAGGCATGGCATCTTATTATCTATGTCAAAGAACATCTAACTCTTTCCCCAGGCAGCATACACTCTTATCTTTCCAGATCAAATATACTCTGTCTGCTTCTTGAATCATGTTTACAAACCGTGGTGGCTGACTGCAGCTGGATTAGAGCAGCACCCTTATGTCTTGACAATTCTGACCTTTCTATTAGTGAGAATTTAGAATATTAGGATTATTTCTATTAGAGACCAAAGTAAGGATAAAGCATGAGGAGAACCTCCCAACTCACTTCCTGACTGTGCTTTGCTTCTTTGTGCTTTCAGGCTGTGGTTTCACAGGCAGCTGAGCTGTAGGATGGCTCCATTCCTCCAAAAGGAGATCTTGCCTCGTCTCTTCCTTCTCTTTTCCTTCATCTTCCCCCTCGTGTCACTCTTCATACCCCACTACACCAGCAATTCCACACAGTGCCTGTGCTAGAGGTATGACCCATGCACATCTAAGTTTTTCTGCATTAGTTTTCTGCTGGGTTGGTGAGTTTTGTCAGTTCAGAGAGATGTAAGGATAAGCACCAGCATGAACAGTGGGCCTGCAAGACTGAAAACAAGGAGGAAAGGGGAAGTAGGGAGGAAGGTCTCCCCACTTCTGCATAGATCCAAGTAGTAAATGAGCCCATCACATCTCTCAAAACCACAGCTTTGTTTTTTCTCAGACAAGTAGGTTTATATCCAGATTACTTTCTCATTCTCTCACGTTTCTGCCCCTTTTCTTTCACATACAAGTCTTCATTTCCTTCAGTCCCCTGCCTCACTCATGTATCGGATATCGGGACCCCTCCCAGGAAGAGATGACCTACACTGTTTAGATCTGTCTGTGTCCTTGGGCACATGTTTTCCATTGTTTCAGCTGACACTAAAAAGGGGGCAACTCATTGATTCCTTGTTTACCCTGAGTGGAAAATGGCTATTACATCCATCAGGACTGGAAGCTGCTTTCTCTTTCTGATGTCCCTCATAAAATGCCACAACGCTTCAAGCGGTACCTCTGCTTACCCATCTGTAATTCAAAATCAGCCTAGTTGCTATCTTTTACACCAGGTTTATTAGTTTCTAATGCCTGTGCTAGACATCTGTAGATTCAAACAAGTAAAACAGGTGTGGGAGGAGTATTAAATATTGATTTGTCTGCCAACAAAGGACGCTATTTTGAGGTGAAGAGAATGTAGTTGTTTAATTTAAAGTTTCTTTTATAAAGCTTTTAAATGCAACTGAAAGTGGAAAGTTCCATATCGTGTCGTGGTCTTTTTCAATTGTTTCTGCTACTCCTTGTTTATTGTTAACTGCATAACATTGTGATATGGTGTGTCTTACTTTTCCCTCAACCACTCTTCCCAATTTTATGTCTCTCTCTATATCCATTTATCTATCTGGGTCTAAATATGCATATCACTCTCATTTCTTGGGGGAGGGAGGAGACAAGCAGAAGTTGCTTCTGTGACAGACATTTATTCCGCTTGCTTTCTTGGCCAGAAGTTCAAATCCATTTACACTGTTTCAAGGCTGTTCACACCGTGGCTGGCTCTTCCTCTCTGCCTTATTCTCCCTTCCACCTCCCCGTCTTCTCTGCACAGCCCCCTCAGCTTCATCTGAGAGAAGTCTCATCTGCCAGATACTTACCCAAATGGCCCACAACAAACATTCTGTCACAGTGTCCCTTTTGTGCAATCCCTGAATTAATTCACAAGGACTTGTATTTAATCCTAGATACATTAGAACACAGGTAAGACTACTGGTTTTATTTGTTTTATAAGTCCAGTGACAAAATGGAAATTACATTTTTATCAGCACAGTGAATTTCTTTTTTCCATTTCTTAATGTGTTGATCTGGGAATTCTTTTCCAGATTGTTTGTTTATGTTAGATGGGGGAATATGGCCATGGCAGCACTTTTTTTAGCTTTGTCACGAGGCAAATCTGCTACCACCCGCAAGTCTACCTTTTCTTTAACTACTCAAAACAAAAAGAACAACCTAAATTCCTGAAGGCTAAAGCAGAAAGGAAAAGATGGCACTTACTATTTTAAACAGAGTAGGATAAGAAAGAGAACATACCAAAAGCCATATGAGTGAGTCTGTTTATCAGCCTCTATATTCTTTCTAAATATGCCAGAGCCTGCTGAAGTTGGCAAACCAAATGGTGCATAAATCTTTGCCATTCTTTAACTTGCAGATGATTGGGCTTTCAGATTGTTGGTGTTTTCACAGAATTTTGGACTCGACATTTACAGCCGAATCTCCAATTTTTATTAATCTCTAGGCAGTACTGTAATCTGAATCTTAGAAATAGCATAATTTTCACAATCTATCTAAAATGTAGCCACCACAACAAAGCATGAAATAAGCCTGACAAATCTATTTCAACTTGGCTTGTGCCTCCCGGCACCTCAATCATCCCTGCTGTGAATAAAGCCCTTTAGAGTGAGCAAGCTGTACCACAGCAATGAATTATGCCTTAATCCAGCAAGCTGCTTTGCATGGCCAGCTTCTGCACCCACGTGGAACCCTGTGGTCCACCAAGATGCAGCAGCTTGCCTGACTGGGTTTGTCTGGTGCAAAATTGCCATATGCAATATGTGGAAATGTCCCTGTGTGTACAGTACCCAGTTGCATGCTTTTAAATTCAAAGAATTGCTTGCAACATGAACCAGAACCTCCCTTGTTTGCAGGCAGTGGAAGGACTCTCACACTCTTCCCTTGAAGTTGATCCTGTCAGTCTTAATGGGTTTCATCTATTCAATGCCAGACTGCAGACAAGAAACCTCTATATGAATTTATCAACACTTTATTTGCTCATTAAGCATCATGATTTGGCCCATACTGAAGAAGACTCAGACTAAAGACCATTGCTGCCCTAGGGACTTTATAATCTAAATTAGATACAGAAAGAAAAATATTGTTAGGGAAGCTAAGGACATGGAATAACTTTGAAGGCTTCACTCTCTTTTCCCTTAAGCTCTTTTCCTCTCTCATTTCCGTTCACAGAAATAAAAATTGTGTGCAAACCCTTGTCCTCTAGTATTCTAGCAGCTGCTTCCTTCTCTTTACCAGCCCAGCAGATGCAATTTTCTCCTTTTTAATGCATTAAATACATGCTGCAAATACCTTTTGTCTTTTAGGCTTTATTGAGCTGATACTATTGCTCCTTTTCACTTTGTCCATTAGCACCCAAGACTTCCAGAGCTGTTGGGTGCACATCACTAATTTATCCCAGCTTTAGCAAATTAAAGACAAATCCAGCTTGCTCCATTACAGTATATCCTAGAAGACAATGTCATAGTCTCAAATTTCTGTTTAGGCCCTCGAGGATTTTTTGTACCTGTCCTTTTGCCTCCTTTTCTGCTGCATCAAACGCAAACTTCCTCACTTGGCCTTCCAGGCTTTCCCTGACTGGCACGTGGCCCTGTCCATATTGGCTGTTAGATCTTGTGGCAGGTCCTACACATCACTGCTGATGCAAAACTTTCTTTCCTTTGACCTTGGCTCACCCATACAAGGAAGGAGCTGTTCTCTCCATCAAAGCCCAACAGAAGAGCCACATCTCTGGCAGCTGGGTCACCACAGGTTTGTAAAGTTGCCCTTGTCTCATATTTCCCAGGCAGATCACCAGGACCTCACATACTTGCATTTAATGCTGTGTACCACTGCTCTCCCTTGGGCAAGCAGTAGCATTACAGGAGAGAAGATGAAGCCACACCCGAAGCCCCGAGTCTGCTGATGGACTCACACACTGTGAGACCCTACTGTGACTGTTCCTCTGCAGTCCCAGGACTCAGGATACAGCCTCCTGTGCACTGATGTGCAGGTAAAATGACAGCCCTGCTGAGGTGAAGTGATAGGCTGCTCACCTGACTAGTCTGATCTATCACTGCTCTGCACTCTTGCTTTCATCCCTTTATCCCCATTTGCTGTGTATCACTATGTTCCCTTGGCTTTTCTTTTTTTCTCTTGGACCTGTGGTTGTCTTTTCATAGACTCTGTGGAATTGTGAGCATGCACACAGTGCTTTTTGACACCAGCTGCATCACCCTAGGCACTCCTGTAGTACAGACCATTCTGATAGCATCCTTGCTATTCATTTGAAGTAAGCAGGGAGGTGGAATGTCAGTGGTGTGGGGTTGGAACAAAATTCTCATTTACCAAATTTGTCAAAATTTCTATTAGCCAAGGTATTTTTTAATTGGCTGTGAGTTTTTGTTGTTGTTGTTTTTTTTTTGTTTTGTTTTGTTTTTTTTTTTTTTTTTTTTGTTTGTTTGTTTGTTTTTTTTTGTTGGCCTTGATGACTTTCAAATCTCTTCTGTGTTTACCAGCATTCCACAAAGAAGGGAAGAACTGACCTTTCCAGCCTGATGATGTAAGATTCATTCCACCTTGCAACTGGTGGTTTTTAGGATAAACTTCTGCAAAGCTATGTAAGTTGCACACTGCAAAGCATGAAAGTCTCTTCCTGTTTAAACAGGTTTTGATGAGCTTGGCTCTTGAGGCTGCTCAGAGAACAGTAAACCATGGCTTGTGTTGGAGGGTCAACTTCTCTGCTGTGTGCTCTGCCACACCTCAGACATGCCTTCCCAAATAGCAGGAGTCATAGGCTGCACCCAGATGTGCCTGCTTAAAACATCACCTGGTATCTTCTGGAGGAGTTTCATGTTGCACCAAATTTTGGACAACTGCATCTATCTGCTGCAGTGACAGCCTCATTGCTTCCTATGAGTTAGGAAGTGATCAGAGACAAACTGGATCCAAGAGTAAAATGCTGCTTTTTTATTACTGTCCTTGCTTAGTGGATGAGCTCTCACTGGATCAGCTCTGAGCCGCTCACTGCTCAGCTGCACCATCCCCGGAGTTGCCTTCAGGGAAGCAGCCAGAGCAGGCTGGTGGGGGAGGAAGGGGAAGAGCAGTGGAAGGGCTCCTGGCAGGCAGCAGCCACAGTCACTTCACTTTGGATGTAACATGAAACCTCATTCTTATTGCAACTGACATCGTCAGTCTGGCAGTGAAGATGCTGGGGGCATGTGCGTGTGTGTCTGTCTGT
>VZRX01018327.1:196407-220875 GCA_013398075.1 Notiomystis cincta | reverse complement strand
GAGAAGAGAAGAGAAGAGAAGAGAAGAGAAGAGAAGAGAAGAGAAGAGAAGAGAAGAGAAGAGAAGAGAAGAGAAGAGAAGAGAAGAGAAGAGAAGAGAAGAGAAGAGAAGAGAAGAGAAGAGAAAAATTAAAACCATGGGTTATAATGACAGGAGAATTTGGAGTAGGCTCAGCAAAATGCTTGTTAAGTGTTGTCCCTGGGCCAAAGGGAGATATCCATCAATAATTTCAACCTGTTTTAAAATTTCCTTCAGGAAAATTTCCTGAAGGACCATCTTCTCAAATCCTGAATGGATTTGAGAAAATATGTTTACTCCCCAGAAAGCCTCAATGTTTGCCTTATTATAGAGACAAAAAATTAAATAACATGCAATCTCTGTCCAACACTTTTCTCTTCAGGATTATTTAAAGCTATAGGGCCAATAAATCAAGTTTCCTTTATATTTTTGAGGCTGATTAGCGGGGTAATGAAACGATTACAAGGATGAGAACTGAAAGAAATGAAAGAGATATTTCTTAGTTTCTCTGGAAAATCTCCTCTATCTGCCACAACACAGCACTGATGGCACCAGCACTGGGTAAAATAAGCTGTGGCGAGGTGACTACCTACATGTCCAGCGTGGCTTAGACTCTGCACTGGGAGATAAATTGTGCAGGAAAGATAAAGACTAATAGTTTGTAAGGAAAGATCAAGGCTCAAAGAGAAAACTGTAGTGTCAATCTAAGAATTCTCAACTATCTCCTCTGGGGTGGCTTAGACACCAAAAAAAAAAAAAAAATCTGTGTTCCTGCCTATGACTGTGTTCTGTAGCTACTGAAGTCAAGAGCAATATTCCCATTGACTGAAGATGTGCAATTATGAATCTTGACTGCCTTAGAGGTAAATCATCCATCTTCACTCTGCTAAAAAAGGAGTTTACAATCCCCTTTCAAGATTAATAAAATATATATACACCAAGAAACATCTGGCCATTTCTGGAAGCAACAATGAAGAATACAGATTTTTGCAGAAATTGCATCACTCAAATGATTGACAAGAAGACACTATCAGTCAAAGCTTTTACATAAAAATATGTAAAATATGTAAAAACATATGTACCTTGCCAGCAAATCAGTTAGTTTTCCTTCAGTCTTCAATAATGCACAGCACAATAATCATATTCTTAAATAATACTGTCTCTTCTGAATAGAAAGCATTTTAAAATAGGTTAAAGGTAGTATACTTTATGACAAATAGATTCTTTATGTAGATTATTAATGGAAACATAATATTTAACCAGTCATTTGTGGTGAAATCTGAGACTACTTGTATATTGGTGAATATCCCTACCATCATGCAGCTTGTCACAGAAGCTACAACAATCCTAATATGAAAACCCTGGGTCACTTCCATTGCCTTTTCCCCAGTAAGATTGCCATTTGCTTTCAATAAAGAATTGCCTGAGTAAAGACAATAGAAGCAGGTCCCATATTTGAAAAACAAGAACAAACACAACTAAATATGAACCGGGGATGACAAAGAGCCAAAAATAAATATCTAGAGAAAAAAAGAACAAGAGACAGTTTAATGAGACTGGGAGCATGGAGATTAAGACAATTTTCCTGCTAGTTTTAAACCCAAATTAAGGAGAAGGTGATAAGTATTTTATAAAAAAATTGTGTAGGCATGTTGTGGGGTATCGTTCTTTTCTCAGTATGTATGGGGACTATCAGCTTGTTTTAGTTTAGGAGATCTAAAGAGATGTCTTTCAGTGTGAAAACACCTTTGAATAAATCACATTATCATATTTGCTAGACTCTGTTTTCTCCTCTGTTTTGTACAAGTCACAGACTGAGTTTGTGGGCGCTACACTCAGGTCAGTCAGGTACCTGTGTCTTCTCTAAAGCAACAACTTCTGAACACAGTTTCCATTTATTTCTCAAGTTTCAGGGTGTGTTCTTGGCACAAGTGGGCAGAACTCTCTTGATTTTAGTAATTATTTAATAATGAAGGAAGAACAAAAAATTAGGAGGCTAGAGGAGGACTTTTCCTTATGTTTATCAGAACTACAGCTCCAGGCACTTTTCTAAATGTATAGTGAACCAAAAATCCATTAACACCTTTCTAGATAACAGTGCCCATCCATCCTCTTTGTTCTGTCTACACAGCTGGGACACATCCACACTTGGAATAATTTCTCTCTCAGACAGAAATAAAACCTCGTAATAGCAGTGGGGGAATGAATGTGAACCCAGCCATGGAACTAGGGAGGGAGGGAATGGGGGGAGCCTAAACTGTAAAGAAAAAAGCAGCATCAAGTCCTTAGCACAGATAGAAAGGGCATAAATTCCTTAGCATAAGGAAATTGGGGGCAACTAAGCTAAGAGTGGGACAAATGAGAGGAAGACAAAATCCTTGCACTGGGTATAGGACAATTAGTGGCAAGGGAAAATTATATGGGCAGAGAGCATTTGACATGTGAAAGGAACTGAGACCCTAGCAGAAAAATTGGGGTACACTGGTGTGCGTGTCTGAAGGTGGGAGTGTTTACAGTACATTTTCAGCAGGAGACAGAGGGACACTGAGCCACCAGCAGAGTAGTAAAATATTGACTACGTGGTGTCTTAGGTATGAAACAGGCCTTGAGGGAAGCCTGAAACAGGAGGTGTCACACAGGGGGGTGTTTTGTATACAGTATGAAAGGTGACTTTAAAAAGAAAAAATCTTAAGATTCACACAGTGAGTCAAGACAAATGAGGATTCCAGTTAAGCTGGGTGTTCAGGAATCAGTTCCTCTGGAGTCTCTTTGCATAAATTCCCCCACGTTGCCTTAAGGAGACTGGAGACAGGAACCTGCTGTCCTCAAAGGATCCTTCAGCCACTGGGGTGGAAAGAGTTGCCAGGCAGGCTCTCATGTGGGAATGTTAACCCTTGACACTTCTACAGCCACCACAAATGTATGCTTGCCTCCTGGCTGTCCATCTCCTCCGGGGAGCCATGTGTCACTCTGGAGAAGGGTGACTCAGGATACGCTCTGCTAGGGCAGCACATCCTCATGGGCTGGACTGCAGTTTTTTAATGAGTGATGGTAAGTTGTGCTCAGTCTGTAGCACTTTGGGAGTGCCTTCATTCAACAACAGAATGAACAGATGCTGAAGAGACAGTTTACAGGGAGCAATTTCTCATTTCTCCACAAAACTGTAACCCTGCACATATAGCCTGTCCATCCATACCCCATGCATGTCCCATTTTTCTCTGGAAACATAGAGGCATTAGTATCCTCTCCAAGATTCTTTTGCATTATTGTTACATAACAGTTTATTTTGCTAATCTGACACTTTCAGTTTGGGTATATACTTGGATTCTTACTAAAACACATCCGAAACTGCACAGCTCCAGACAGCTTTCTCTCCACCACAGAGCTGCTACCAAATAGCAGCATAGGATCTTTTTTTAACACTGTGGTTATAGCTGACTTTGTCTAACAGGTTCATGTCTGCCTTGGGAAGCACCAGCGCTGGAGCAAGATGATGCTCTCAGTATCATCTCAAGCTGTCTGTCTTGTCTTTGGGGACAGGTACAGGAAAGGCAGATCTGGCTGGGAACTTCTACTGCCAGTATGCGCTACAGGCAGAGGCTGCCCACTTTGGGGTGAAGCAGCAGAAATCCTTAGGAGTGGAAAGTTTGGTTGGCCTGTTACAGTGTGGGTATAGCACTTTCATACACCTAGGGCACCAAAGTCCTTTGTAGGAGCCCTTGAGGAGACACAGTATAGTCCCAAAAATTAATGAGAAGTGAAGGAAACAGTTTTTTGTTCTCCATCCCTGCAGATTTTGCTGCTCTGAGTATAATTTCATACTCAGGCAGGGAGAGTAGGATTACACAAAATATGATTAACCATTAGAAATGGAGAAGAGCAATTAGGATCAATCAGTGCATCCATTTTTAGAAACCTGAAACAATGGACACAGGACACCGTAGTGCTGTGTGCTGTACAGACACAGGACACAAGGTCTCTGCCCCTCACGACTGAGCAGTTAAGTTTAAAATCAAAGACAACAGACCAAACCAGACAAATCAAGACAGGGCAACAACTCAGGCATCCTGACAGACCTGCATGGCAGTTCCTCACTCTTGTCAGCTCTTCTCCAAAAAGTTTTGAGGAGTGTAATGAAGTACTTGAGGGACAGTGTATAATCACAATTGTACTGAAGTTTATGGAGAAGCCTTCCTGTGAGAGAAGTGTGGGGGGCAGGAAGCTTGGAGATCTCTGTCTGAGCAACAGCAGATTCAGCGCATACATTTGACATGGCTGTAGAACACTTGAACAGGCTTTTTGTTGGCCTAATCTGTCCAAATGATCAAAAAAGTCATTGGATGGAGAGAAGAGAGAGGAAAGAGAAAGAAGAAAAGCCACATCTGCTATGTAATGAGAGCTATGCCATAGGCTGGCTGGAAATGTGGCAGCATTTCAAGCACATGCTACTCCCCACTTTGATGCAATCCCGTTTTCTAAATGTCTGCCTGAGATCAAGACTGGATGGGAGAAGAGAAGTGGACTTTTGCAGAAATGCAATGTTTTGCCTGTCTTGTGGTCAGGCCCATATGTAGCTCTGAATCTGAGTGTCAGTCCACAAAGTAGGATGTCTCAGTAGGATGTGTCAGTAAATTCCTTGCTGGAACTGCTTCGCTTCAATCCACTTCGAGTTTTGCATGGTGCCCCTTGACTTGATGCTGAGCTCCTCTGTGGTAAATGAAGTATTTTGCATGTCCAACTTGGGACATGGCAGATAATAAACAGGTTTTCTGCTTATAAAAAGACTTCCTTCAGGAAGGATGGACATTCTGGGCAGTCCTTTTGCAGTATCTCCAGGCAATATCTCTTTTTCCTTCAGAGCTGTAAGCCAGCCTTGGCCCATGGCAGTCCCCTTTAGTCTCCAGCTGTTAAGTTTGGATAGGCTTTTCCCTCCCAGCTTTCTTGGATGCCAAAACTGGCAATCACAAATTTATTGCCCACTTACAAGGAAAAAGGCAAAGAATGGTCATGGAGGTGAGATACTTGTGAGCCAGAGGTGATGTGCTAAAGTAGAAAATATGTCTGCAAAGCAAATACAGAGTATACAGACTTTTTAACTGTCCCAGATATATCACCTTGAAGCAATTTCCTGATGTAAATTAGCTTCCCTTGAAATATCCCAAAAAAAAATGCCTGTCTACTGCAGGGAAAACAAAATACTCCTCATAAAGAAAGATTAATAATGAAAATACAATCTGGAAAAAAAAAAAAGTCCTCTATAGGTGAGTATCAGGTACAGTGAAAATGTGGCTGTAGAGAGAGGTTACGGATGAGCAGATCATAGGAAGGAAATTTGTTGGTTTCTCACATTTAATATCACAAGGTGCTTTCTCAAAATGAAAGTTGAAATTGCACAGAATATTATTTTGCAACTGTAATATAAATATCTAGTATCCTGGTATCCAGAGTGGTTCTGTAGCAGCAATCAAACAGAAATGAGGGAAAGAATGATGCCAGAGTAAGACCATAACCCTGAATAAAAAAAGAAAAATTCCCTAGTCCCATACTTGCCAGCAAATTCCTCTATCTAGACCCCAGTGCTAATGGCAGGTTTTCACTCTGGATATCTACTGTCACTCATAAGAGGCAATGTGCAGGTTTCAGAGTGTGTCCCTCCTCTGTCCTTCCCCATCCCTCTCCTCACTGCTGTTGTGATCCTGTGCCTGTTCAGGTGGAGACCAATTGGAGTACAACCTTCTTTTCCCATACACCTGAATTTCCTTCCAGTAACAGGATGCAGGAAGAAAATTGTACATCTGAACCTTATCCTCATATGTATTTAAAATGTGGCCAGGATACATTTTGGGAACTGATGTCTCTGGTCCCACAGTTTTAGACACATCTGGAAGGTACAAGTTGCCTGATATCAGATATCAAAATTTAGGGGTTAAAATGTGTTTCTTACTGCCTTCCACTGTAAAACAGTAATAATATTTTACAGAATTTTACAGGAATGCTGATGAAGTCAGCTCTTTTTGCATAATCAGATAAGTGTATCAGGAGAATAATTATTTGTTTATTAGCACTTGATTTGCATGTGGCTTCAAAATTATCCATGAAAAATGGTGTTAATATATATATTCTGAACGTCTAAATGTGAAATGTCTGCTGTTGCAATTAAAAAGGCTAAGGAAGCCTATGGAAAATTGATAGTGAAATGTCAGTGTGAGATTTTAATTATTTAAAGCATGTAATTTATTAAACCAGCAAAACACAGTGAACTGATTCAAGACCATCTGTCTAGGGTAATCCTAAGTATATAATCATAGTTTTGGATCATTTGAGTAATAACCATAGTTGAGCAAACATTTTGAAAGAAAGATAAACCCATCAAGCATAAGTTCTATGTGTGAGCCTTCAGTCAGGACTGGGCCTCTAGGCTTTGACAATATAAAAAAAACCAACAAGGAAAGGGAGTAAAAAAACTGGAGGACTAAACAGCAGGTTTTAACATGTTTAAAACTGTTGATTAATACATCCTTGAGTAATAAAAAGCATATTTTGACTTTTTAATTACTCAAGTTTTGCCCTGTTTGAACAATATTTTATTATTTTGAGTCTTCCTCCACAGATTTTTATCAGAAGCAGAATGAATAGCAATCAAAATATGCATTAGAATGTTTTCCTTTGAGAAAAAAAAAATGAAGAAAAGCATATTCCTCCTATGGCAGTGTTTGAATTTTAATGTAAAATGCATTCTGAGATAATCCTCACTTACAGAGGCTTGTTCTTGCACTGAAGGATGACAGGCTTTTAAGCCTGCCAAAGATGAGTTCAGAACTTTCTTTCTGGCTCTGCATTGCTTCTGCACTACTTGCTGACACCACTTCTGCTTAGGGAGCATAAGGAATCTACCTTAATTTAAGGGTGAGCTGTAGAGATGGGGAATGCTGACAGCTGGGCCTCAAAGGTGAAGAAGGAACTGACGTTAAAATCATCTTTCAAAGAACAAAATAGATAAGCAAGGGTAGCAAATAGCCAGCCTTTAAAAGAGATTCTTTCTAGACTCACTAATTTATATTAGCTGCATCCATTTTACCAACTGAGAGATGTTAAGGCTCTGCCTATGCTAACAAATTAAATATGCTTATGATCCCACTGAGGGCCACTGTGAGTACCCATTTCATTTACCTCTCTCATCTCCCCAAACAGCGTGGCTGCATCCAAACTGCGCCCGGCGAACGGTCCGTGACTGATCACCACACAGCATCCAGGGCTGCCTGGGGAAGGGCTGCACACCTAGCACAGCTGTCAGGAGAGCCCTCTTCCAGCTTAATAGTCTGGCTGCTCACATCCTGGTTCCAGGGGACATTTACTGTCTCCTTCACCAGTATAGGGAGAGCCGAGCATTTGCCTACCAACATGAATGAATGTGCTGAAGTCATCAGAGTAACTCATACTGATGAAGGCATAGATCTAATATGTTGTACCATTGATGTAAAACTACAATATGATTAGGAATTATTACAACATCAGTCTCTGCATAGACATATGCATTTATTCTGTGAAGCCACAGACCTCTGAAGATCTGGTGGTTATTTATATGCCTAGAGTTACTTGCATACTTCAGGGTTTGACACATTGTGGTTGAGACACAGACAGACAGTAAAACCCACTGGGAATGCACTTTACAACATTTGATTTATTTCTTTTGGCAACTGAAATCTATATTGTACTTCTGTTAGTTCTTCACTATGTCCTGATTCAAAAAAATTGGTATTGTGAATGATTTGGTTCGGGGAAGATAAGGCCCTCACCACAAGGTAGGAGATGTATGAATTGTTGAAAGTAGCTAGAACCCTGTCAGAGTTTCAGAGCTAGCACAGTTTTATTGTGTTTGTCTTCAACAGAGCCTTTGGCTTCACCTATAGGAAATAATATGTGGATAATGTATTTTATAGTTTCGGCCTACCAAACATGCAGTGACCTAACCAATGTATGATTGAAGATGAGATGTACAAGACCATGGGAAGTAAAATATTCCTTGTTCAAATTTATAAGCTACATGAACATTCTCTTAAAATTAAGTCTTGTATGCATAGTTATCAACCCCCACTTCCTGGTCACACAGGATCTGGTTCTAGATTACAGGCCTGCAGCAAAAGAAGCAAAGCAACAGAGCAGGAAAGAGTGGAAGATAAAATTAGTATTTAGTTTTTACTCACCTAAGTAATCAAGTATTTCCATATGCCACACAGCAATTGAAACTTGGTTTCCAACTCATTTTCATCCATGGTGGATCTTCCACCATCTGATAATGGTGCGACCTCTGATTAAAACTTTTTATGAGGTTGGGATATATAATATTGCTCTCCTATGTAGATTCCTTTCACCTAACATGGCTTGGGTTGATGGTAGACATTTTCTTCCACAGAAGGCAGTAGGCTTTCCCTCTGCTATCTTCAACTGTTTTCTTGATATATGTAGGGACCCAGCATGCTTGAAACTCTGAATAAAGCTGGGCTCAGAGTGGCCAGTAGTTGTTTGCAAAGGGAGGCCAGACAGACAGACAAGAGCACATATATGCTCAGAGCAAGACTGCATCATTGTCATTTCCATAGAAGCTAAAAAGAAATAAACACAGGAGTCTGATTTTGTGGCACAATGTCTTCCTTCATTGTCGGAGTTCAGCTGGTCTAGAAACCGAGTTAACCACATTTTAATGCTAAGCATATCTGAAGACTCATGCTGCAAGCCTAAGGCAAGTGTGTTCTCAGAAAGTAGGCTCCACACCAGGCACTGAATGCAGCCACAACAGATCATCTTTCTTTGCACATCCAGATCCTGAAACAGGGTGTAAAAGACCATGAACATTGCAGTGTAAGTGTGGGAAGAAGAAAATAAAACCACCCTCACAAATGAAAATATGGAAGTTCTGCTGTACCATTGGTGACTCAGACCTGCTTCTTTCACCCCTGCCAAGAGATTCAGGACACCTCCTCTTCAGAAATCCCTGGCCATGTTACTGAAATACCTGCATCTCCCAAATTCTGTCAGAAAATACAGACATCCTCTTTCCAGATCTTGGCAGCATAAATGGAATGACTCTGTGAGGAATAATCTGGGTTCTCGGGTTCCTACGGCTCTTTTACATACTCCACAATAGCTCAGCAACAGATGCTGTTGGTAGGAACTCGGTGTATGTACTGCACAGAGGAATTCTCACTGAAGCAAATCGACTTCACTGTGAAGGATGTTGGAAAGCTCATGTGTGGGAGGAGAGGAAAGGTTCCTGTGTCTCCACTACAGCTTCCACAAAATCCCAGTGGGTCTCAGCTGCTCTGAGTGGATCCTATTAAATGGGTGTCTGGGGTCCAGGGACAAGAGTTATTTTTCTCTCCAAAGAATGTGTATGACTTTGTAGATTATAATTACTCAAACTGTATCCTGCTCCTCCTCAGGGATCAAAGAGCTCTCCCCTCTGCTACTGGCCAACTGAAATCACTTTGGTTTGGGGAACAGGAAAAGGCCAGAGCTGTGACCTATGAAACAGATCTGTGAGTCTCTTGGTTTATAAATGCCAGCAGAGAGAGGCTGGCCCCTTATGACAGCTGCCAGTAAAACCTGTGGCCTGACAGTGAACAAAATGTCAAGTCCTCTTAACAAAGGAATTGCCAGACTGCTGCTCAAAGAGAGGAAGTTCTCAAGTAGGTATTTTGTCATTTAAGTGACACTCTTCCCTACTGAAAGCAGGCTCCATCGCAGCATTTCCTACTATTGTTGCCTAGCATCTGTATTCCTGCTGCTCCCCTCCAGGGGCTGGTGATACTTCTCCAGAAGTTTCAAGCACATAGATTGCTCCCTTAGTAAGCAGAATTTCCTGGAGGAGAAGCACATTGCAGCACTGTTCCACAACTTGCCTAAGCTGCCAGCCAGGGCCAAGGAGAAGGCTGGTTCTTAAATCTACAAGGATCTGCAAACTCAGTTGGCCCAGAGCGCATAGCAGTAAAAGTTTGGCAGGGCTCTGACATAGGAGTTGCATGCATTTAATAATATGTTTTGGATAGCAGAGTCCAAGAAGAGCTGGGCTGCAATTTGGCAGGAAACTGGACCAACCCAACAGCCTGGTGTTGCCAGCAGGCTATGATCCTATTCTCATCTTCCCCCTCACCCTTCTGTTCCCATCAGAGCCTCCTTCTCCTTCCATGGAATTGCTTGGTGTGGAGCTCATCCAAACATGCCAGGTGACCAGGAAAGCTGACTTAGCTCCTAAGCTCAGGAGACCACTCAGTTTTTTGCTGGCTCTGTTTTCTGATGCAAATAGTGAGATAAACTGACCTGCTCTTAAAAGTAAGTGCAAGACGAACGCTGGCATTGGTGCAAAGCAAGCATTAATGGCATGTGTCTGTGTGGGAGGAAATGCAGGATGAAAAAAGATGAGCAGCCCCCTTCCTTCCAGCAGCAGCAAACTGTTAAATTGCATTCAGCTTCACATGAAACCCCACCCTTGGGCCTTGCTCATTGCCAAGTCCTTTTTTTTTAATTGCAAAACTCTACAGTGGGTGATATCTAATTTATTTTGGGACTCAGTGTGCATTTCAAACAGACTTATTTCACAGGAGGTATGGATGATGGCAACCCACTGGGCAGATAACAGGCCAAACTGTACTTTGGAGTACGATTCCAAGACAGCAGAAGCTGCTCTAAATTTGGGCTACTGCTGCCTGGTTCCCCTCCCTCTTTACTCACACATTTCTTCTTTTTCTGCACGTTTTGGCCTTATGCATTCCATAGCATTGGTGCCAGAGGAACCAGGCTCAGAGAGCTGACCTAACTAAAATCTAACCTGTCCTGAGAGTTTTTTCCCTTGGGAATCTGTTTTCTGAATCACAACACTGCACAAGTCCATCTCATTAAAGGGATGGGGTACAAACACTCAGCTGATGGTGTAAACAAAGAAAGAAAGATACTTTGCATTTTTGACAGCCTGTCATTTTTCTGACATGTATGGTAGGTGAGTTTTCAAACTTAGGCACGAAGAGCAAAAGGGGAAGATTCACAGGGGACTAAAGATATATTTTATCTCTAGAGAGTTACTCATAGACTTTAGTTCATGAGCTTGCTTTAGGCACCTCTCTCCCCTTTGAGGAACTGAGGAAGTTAGGTAGTGGTACATCCTTTTCCTACCAACAAAACCTCTCAATGTGGGAGAGCAGCATCTCTTGAAACCAGGCAGAGGGAAAGACAAGGGAGAGAAGAGCTGAGATTCTTCTTCTCATATTTAGACTTCTCTGTGTGTAAGACTGGAATGTACTTTGATCCCTCCTTCCCTTTCATTTGTTTCTAGATTTAGGTAACTAGCTCAGCCCAGGGAAATAAATGAGTCCTGCTGAAAAGTGGCCTCCTAGGAAAAATAGGCAATGGTTTAAATATCCAGTTGTTGTGGGTTGACACTGGCTGGATGTCGCTCACTTACTGCCCTCTGCAGCTGGATAGAGGGGAGAAAATTTAATGAAGAGTTCATGAGTTGAGATAAAGACCAGGAGAGGTCACTGATCAAATACTGTCAAGGGCAAAACAGGCTTGACTTAGAGATATAAAGTGAATAAATATTACTAATAAAATCAGAGCAGGATAATGAGAGGTAAAACAAGCTCTTAAAAAAACACCTGAGCTGCCCCAACCCCTCCCTCCTTCCCACTGACTGTGCAGGGAGACAGGGAATGGGGGTTTTGGTCAGTTCATCACCTATGGTTTTTCTCTCTCTGCTCAGGGAGAGGTGTTGTTCCCCTGCTGCCCTGTGGGGCCCTTCCCACAGGAGACAGTTCTCTGTGGATGTGATTCCATCTCCTAAGCAGCAGCTCCCCGTGACCTGCTGCAATGTCAGTCCTTCCCACAGTCCCCTTCAAACTCTTCCAGGGGGTGCAGCCCTCCAAGGACAGGCTGCTCCAGCATGGGAGCTGGGCCTCTCTCTCCCATGGGTCACAGGCATCCACCTGCTCCAGCGTGGGCTCCTCCACAGGCTGAAGATAGATCTCTGCATCCCTCCCCATGGATCCTCCCTGGGCTGCAGGGGCACAGCTGCCCCACCATGGGCTGCACCATGGCCTGCAGAGGAATCTTGGCTCTGGTGCCTGGAGCACCTCCTGCCCCTCCTTCTCCACTGACCTTGGTGTCTGCAGAGCTGTCCTCTCACATGTTCTCACCTTGCTCTTCTCTCATCACAATTAAAACCATACAACCACCTTTGTTTAGGTTTCTCCTTAAGTCTAATGTTATCACAGTGGTGTTAGTGCCATTTCTGAGTGGCCCAGACTTGAACACCAGCACATCCATCTTTGGAGCCAGCAGGGACTGGCTCTGCAGGACATGGGTAGAGCTTCTAGAAGCTTCTCACAGAAGCCACCTCTGTGGACCCCAATACCAAGAACCATGTTATTTGAAACAAATATGAATGACATTAAATGCAATGTCAAACACTGAAAATTCTGAAATACAGAATGGAATGGAAGAGAACAAAAGACCATTGTATAGAGGTGAAACGTCAAAGAAGGATTTTCAAAGAAACCTCAAGATTTCATTTTCATTCAGAATTTTCACGTTTTCCAATTTCATTTCATGTCATTCTATTACCTTTCCTCTCTTTTAATTTCTATTCATTCCTTGATTTCTCATTTCCTTTCTTGAAATGAAAGCTCAGGATTTCAATGAAAATCATGGCATGAACTTCGTGCTCATTTCAATTCACTTCCTGTCTCTCCATTTCTTTTCATTGGTTTCACTTAATTTCAAAATTTTCAGATTTTTCAAGCTGAGCTTTGAACAAGCCTGGTGCTGCAGCTCAGGTGCCCATCCCCGAGCATGGCCCTAATCTGAAAGGTGTTGTGGCCCTGCCATGATGCCCATGGCATGCCTTTTCCAGCCCCAGTGTGCCTGGGGCTCTGGGCTCTTTTAGTCTCTCAACCCTAACCCTAACTGTAACCCTAACCCTAGTCCTAGCCCAGCCCTAACCCTAATGGCAGCTTGGCCCTGTGGCAGAGGTCCTCCTTGCCATAGGTGGCACAGATTAAAAAGTGTGGATTTGGCAATGTTGGCACCCTGCCCTGATGCCCTTGCACTGGCTTTTTGAGTGCCAGTGTCCCTGGAGCTGCGGGCTCTGCAGCTCTCTGAACCCCAAGCTGAACCCTCAGGACAGCTTCTTGCTGCTCCTGAGCTCCCCATCACCATGGCTGGACCAGATTCAAAAAGTGTAGAGTGAGCAATCTTGGTATCCTGCCAGGATGAAAATCCTGCCTTTCATCAGAGAAAACGAAATCTTGAGATTTCATTGAACACCATTTCATGACATTTTGAGTAATTTTGATGCACTTCCTTTCTTTCCATTCCTTTTCATTGGTTTCCCTTCAATTCAGAATTTTCTGTTTTTCCAATTTCATTTCATGTCATTATATTTCCTTTCCTGTCTTGCCTTTTCACTTTGTTCTTTGATTTCAAGATTTCATTTCTTTTCATTAAATGAAATTCTTGATTTCATGAATGGAAATGAAATCTCACGATTTCAATTTGGCAAGTTTCGGGCCATTTCACTGCACTTAATGTCATCCCATTCTTTTTTAAAGTTTTCACTTTCTTTCAGATTTTTTTTTTTAGCTTTTCATTTCATCAATTTCTTCTCCAGTCTCTTCATTTCACTTTGTTCTCTGATTTCAAAGTTCAATGTATGTAATTTTGGCAAGGTTCTGTCCTTTTCATTGGCCCTCATTTCATCCCAATCCATTTTGTTGTATTCACTCCATTCCCAAATATTCTCTTTTTTTCACTTGCATTTGATTTCACCATATACCCTTTCTGGTTTGTTTGTTTCACTTCCTTCTCTGATTGCAAGATTTTATTTCCTTGCATGAATTAAATTCTTCATTTCATGAAAGGAAATGAAATGAGAAATCAAGGAATGAAGTGTAATAGAAAGACAGGAAAGGAAGTATAATGACATGAAACAAAATTGGAAAACCCAAAAACTCTGAAATGAAGTAAAACTAATGAAACCTTGAGATTTCATTTCCTTTCATAAAAAAAATTGTGAAAGGAAATGAAATGAGACATCAAGAAATGAAGGTAAAGGAATAGATAGAAAAGGAAATATAAAGATGTGGTGTTTAGATGTTGGCTGAGCAGCAGGCGTCCACTGAACTGCTCTATCACTCCCCTTCCAGTGAGATAGGTGAGAGAAAAGGATGGAAAACATCTCGTAGGTTGAGCTAAGGCAATTTACTATAGCAAAGGAAAAACAAGTAAGTGAAAGGTTTTGCCTCAGCATATGTAGTGCTTTCTCCAGAAGGTAAACATTGTAGGATAATGAATGGCCCCTCTTCTTCCTCTATCCCTTAGCTTTTTTATCTGAGCTGATGTCATATGGTGTGGAATATCCCTTTGGTTTATTTGGATCAGCTGGCCTGCTTGTGTCCCCTCCCAGGATCTTTCCCACTCCCAGCCCTTTGATGGGGGCAAGGAATGTTTAGAGGGAGAGCACAGCTCAGCAGTAGCCAAAACACTGGTGTGGTATCAACACCCTTCCAGCTACCAACGCAAACCACAGCACTGTGAGGGCTGCTAAGGAAAAAAATTATCTCAGTCACACCCAATACCCCAGTCAAAGAAAAAAGAGGTCAGGGTTTTCCTCAGAGGGACACTTCAAGCCTGCAGTTCCTTCCCAAAAGGAGACCTTCTTAAGCAAGAGCCAGGAAGCTAAGCTGCATGGCCCTCCCCACCTACAGCAGAGACTTCTAGAAAAAAACCAAAACAATGAAGAATCACAAAGCCAAGAAAAGCACAAGCAATAACAGGAAGCTCAACTCTGTACCTTAATTATAGAGATGCTCTCCTGAGAAATGGATGTCTTGGGTACCAGTCCTCGCTTTCAGCATAGATTACAGTTTTTGAATCCACTGACTCCTTAAAACAAACCACATAATTCCAAGGGCAGGGCTATAGGCAAGGTATGAATTCTCCTTACTTAGTAAATTCTTTGATTTTTTAAAACACAAGACATTTATACAGTTGCTAATAACATGCTGCAAATGTCCAACAGCTCCAAGCAGGCGAGAGAATGAATGCCTTGTTGTTCTAGGAAAATAGATGCGTATTTTTACTGTAGTCATAACAAAGGAGGCTTCAAGCACTCCTCTACATGCCAGTTGGGTTGTTTTTCTCATCACAGATATTCATCTGCCTGCAGACTGTAATGTCCTTCTGTGTTCATATGTGATGCATTCTGACAGCTTTCCTACGGTTGAAATTTGATATTTCAAGAAATCCATTCACAGTCTGGCTTTGAATACAGCACGTGCAGTTACTTCAGCTTCCGCATCACTTTCCATTTTATTTTCAGCAAACTTTGGTTAGCATATTCTTCTACATGTGTGAAATCTCAAATTGGAAAGGACTTGTTTCAGTTCTTCTCTTAATGGAAGCCTGTCATTTCTCCAAAAGATAGAGGAAATGTGGTGTGACTGAGAGTTAGATTCCCTTCCTACATACTGTTACTTCAGGAAAATTAGTGCTCATCAGGTGTTTGGAAGTGAACACATGACGTTGTTCCAGCAGGAGGTAGGATTGCCAGAGGTCAGTCTGAAACTAGGGACATTGCATGGCTTCTCCAGCTTACCTACTGCTGGTGTTCAGATGTTGAAACAAACCACAGCATTTTGTTTTCATAAAAACAAGCCTTGAGGTAATCAGGCACACAAGATTAACAGCAAACACTTGTAATAAGGACTGCAACAAGGAGACACTAAAATCATAGGAAAAAACCCAGTCTCTGCAAAAAATTTAAGGTTTAAAGATTTTTAAGTCTTAATGGCAGGATTTATCAAACTCTGAAACCTTTTCTAACTGCTTATGTCTGAACAGAATTTCAATATAATTTCCTTGCATAAACAATCTTAAAAACCTGTGTTGAGTCCTCTTCTTGTTCATGAAGTTCTGTAGCATTAGGCTACTACTTAATCTGTCATTTCTTTTCTTTGTTTTCTTGGCACCTATGTTCAGGCCAGGAAGAGGAGCTTGGTGAGAAGGATTATGGATTTAGGATTTTATGTCTGCAGAGTCTGGCATGGTCTTATATTTTGAGACTGCACCTTAGTACCTGGATTGTCTGTTTTGGTGAGAGAGAGGCAACTTTTTCTCTAGGAAGCTGACAGAACCAATGGTACATGTGAATTCAGAAGCCAGGAGCTTTGTATGGGTCTCCCATAAGTGATGGACAATTTTGCAGGCATCTGATAGCCTGAGAGAAGTAGAAATCCCATAGAGATAGGATAGCCTTTTCACAGAGACAAAAGCAAGCCTGTTTATTAAATAACTGTTTCTTGAAAAATTATTTTGAAAGCCTGTATTATGTATATTTATATATAATATAAAGAGAGGTACTGTGAGTTAACAGAGAAAGAAGGCCTGAAGTCCCTAAAGCAACACAAGACATGTGGCTACATGCAGAACGTGTGTCTGGAATACCAACATTATGTTCTTTGCTTGGGGTCTGGAGGAATGTGTCCTGGCTGTCTTTTGGCCTGAATATATTTCCAATGAATCCAAAGTGCAAAGAAGTGGGTGAGGCAGAAGGATAGATGGGTGCACACCCAAGGCTCACCCTGACATACCAGACATGTGTTTGGACTTGGGACTACTGCAGAGGCACTCCTGCGTTCTGGTGTTTACCCCGTGAGATCCTTTGATTTTGCTGGCACGTAACAGAAAAGTACAGCCAGTGCTGTGAGGAAAAGCACAGCTTAGTGCCATCTCCAGCACTAACTTGTAACCTGCACTGGCCAGGTAGGGAGTTGGAGCTCTTGGGTGGCTGCAGAAGGACACTCTACTGTGACAGTTGAATGGTCATATCAGAAGCAGCCCAAATTGTTCATACGACTGCCTACAATTCTGTGAACATCCTGCCTGCATCCATGCTGAATGCAATCCTGTTCTTGTGAAAATGCTCAAAGAACAGCAGAACTACACTGTGTTTTAAAGGACAAAATGTCACCGCTTGGAAGGCAGAAGCACTTGGCAGAGTTATCAGCATCTAGAATAAATGTACTTGAGCAGTCCTAGTACTAATGTGCTCTCAAGTATTCTGTCCTGCAAGACAGAGGAATCTGCCAGGTACTTTATACTCAGGCCACAATCTACCAAACAGCTTAAATATGTTCCTTATTGCAAGCAATGAGCCCAAAGCCCAAAGCTAAACACAGGGAGAGGCATGCTATTGAAGTGAAGGTAAAAACCCTCAGCACTTCACAAGGGCAACCCTTAGCAAAATTGGACCTTAATTTCTTGAAGTAGCATAATTGTGCATGTGTCTTTGAGCCTTGAATTTGGAAATGAGGGTGACTGTTATTTCAAGGTGTATGACTCAGGCCCTGAGCAACCAGAACAAAATCAGAGACAAGTGAGAATTAGAAGCGCAAGGGATACTGTGGGGGAAGAAGCGAGTGACTGAGTAAGAGGGTTCCCTGAGGTGAACTCCTTGCCACACTACCTGCAAATGCTTATAACTCACTCCTATGGCATTCTTTTAATTGCCAGCTTTATTACCAGATAAGCCAAGTGCCATTTATGAAGCACCTGGGGACAAGAAATACGTGTGATCCCAGCCTGGCCACCTTCCCTCCTACTGTAGTGACTACACAGCTCTTACTGGGACAGGGGCAGGGCAAGGCAGGCATTATGAAACTAATTCAGTGAGGTTAAGAGAAATGAAAACATGTAAATTATTCTCCCATCATGACAGTTTTCGAGGTCTGTAAAGATGTGACAGATTGTACTGGTTGCTTTTCATATTCTGTATTCCCATGTGCATTTAGCATATATGCCTTATGTGCCCAAGTTCATGCCTAAAAAGTGGCTTTTAACGAAGCATTTTCTAGTGCTGGCATTGTCGTTGGCATAACATATGAAATTGTGACAGGCAGCGTGGAGCTGAGCAAGGCTGTGTGCTTTTACACAAACAAGGCACAAGAAACAAGTCCTAGCACAGGAAGTTCATATTAAACAGGCAGAAAACCCCGAATAATTTAAAAACACCCTGGATATCAGGGATTCATTTATCTTGATCATGTATGAACTCTTGTGAGATTACTTTCATTGACTGCCACCTATCTAGCACAAGGTGGCATGGTAAGACTGTGTGGCTTTTGATGATCTTATGTCAGTACTATGTTGCAGTTTGAGCTAAAAAGGAGATGTGATACATGAACTGTAGTGAGGATTTTTCCACTGGAGGGGAGTTTGGTGTGAATTTAACATAGAAATCATCTTAGAAATCAGAATGGTTTAAGGTAAGGAGTGTAAGAGTAAGGAGTGCAGAGACCATCCAGTTCCAAGCCCCTGCTATGGACAGGGACACCTTCAACGGGATCAGGTGGCTCAGGGCCCCACCCAACCTGGTCTTTGAGATAAGTCTCTGATTCTTCAATGACAGTGCTGTTGACAAAGGCTTTGTCCTTTCTGGAAGCAGATAAGGGGACTCTCTAAAGAGCTCTGTTGGCTACCTGAAAGCATCCACGTGACTCACTACTGAAGAATGTCTTTTCAATGGGCTTTCAGTATCTATGCTTGTGGATGATCAAAACTACAGAAACCACTCTTCCTTGGCCTGCCACTAACCCTTGAACAACTCATCTACAGACATAATAAGTCTGCCAGCACTTAAATGACAGCAAAATTTCTTTCTGCATGATATGTTAATATCCAAATAAATGGCAGAGCCCTGAAGTAGAGATCCATGTAAGGCCTGTTTCACAAAGGACAGATCACTACTGATGGTATTCTTTTCCAGGCTTAATAGCTATGAACTCTCCCCTTAATTCACATGGAACCAGCACTGATAGTAGTTTGTTAGATTCCAGAATGTCCTGTGGGATCCTATTTGGCTGCTGAGTACAAGTAATTCTGTAATTGCTTTTGGAATAGTGTATTATACTGTTTTCTCAACTGCCAGTAAAACTTTCCTCAATTCTCACAAGACTTTTCTTTCATAAGGAGTTTTACCTCTGCCCATCTCCAGCTGCTAGAGGAGAAACCACTTTTCCTTTTTGCTCATGTAGGTTTCTAAATAAGTCTTCCATTTTATCTTTACCCTAGAACTCACTCCTCACAACTAATTTAAGCCACGTACCTCTATTTCTGGCAGATGTTCTGGTCTTTCTGAATTTCAGGACAGAAACTCAGGCTGATGTCAGCTGCAGGTATTTGAAAACGTGTCTGGAAGTTGCATTAAGCAGGTGAAAATCTGAGCAGCATCTTGGAGATTAGAAGATGAACTCACTCAGTTAAAAGACAGGTGACCTAGTCTAAATGGGAAGAGATGACAGCTTTATCTTTAGCAGGCAATGGGGCACAATAAAAGGATGAGGGAGATGTGGGAAGAGATTCATTCTAAGTAAATTACAACTCCTATCAGCCTAGCTGGAATTCAGCATGTGGGAGAGCAGGGACTGCAGCTGTCATCATTGCCCTTGGATTTTTTTGTGAGGGGAAGTAAACAACTCTGAATTTCAGCCTGGCTTCTACAGAAGCTTGTGTGGGTGTCCCAGTAGTTTTTGATAAACAGGTTACAGCAGGAGCCACCAGGAAAATGAGATTTTTTTTTTCCAAATAAACAAGTTTAACTTAATGAAGACTCAAAATTACTATGTGTTTGGGGGTTACCCCAGGAGTCTCATTATCTCTAATTGGATGTTTTATTTCATGAAGCAGTCAGCATTAACTTTTAGCTTGATGAGGGAAAAATCTCATATTTAATTGCCCCCAAATTTTCCTTTATTCCTGGGAAGACTTGGCAGGATTGTGAATATCTCTAGTGGCCAAACTGTCAAACAAGCTTTTCCTTTTCAAAGGACATTCTTTTTTCATTCTTTCTTTTTTTTCCCCTCCCCTCACTATTCAAGGCCAATTCTGGTTCTCTTTCCCACTCAACACCTCCTACTTCATAGGCAGCACTGGTCCCCACAAGCCCTCCAGCAGACTGAAAGCAAGGACTGCTTTCTGCCTGGGTGACTTCCTGTCTTGAGGGCTCTGTGCCCAAATTTACACCAGCAGAAATCAGTGTAACTCAAGTTTAATATAGCTCAAAGCAGAGCTAATTCTGGAATGGCATACCAAACTCTGGTTTGGCCATATGTACTAGTGTTTCACACTCCTTCCCCCCCAAAAAATAAGTTTTGGCTCATAGTATTATCTATTTTTATCTCATCTTTAACCTATTCTAAAATTACACCCGTTAAGTAAAGCCACCTTTTCCATTTCCTTTCTTATCTCATTGGTCTAAAATCACTATCCAACGTAAGTGAGCAGGAAGCAGAGATTTCTTTTTAAATAGCAAAAAGAAATGGATGATTTATCAGACACATTTCAAAATATCAATGGTGTAAAGACATCTTGATAAATGAGGGACGATTATTCTCATCTTCACAGACCAAAGTACAGCTGTGAAATCCTTCCAAGCAGTGCTCAAGATGTTTGATTTCTATTTTAGTTGATATTTGACAGAAAGGATTTTATTTTTACATTATCTAGGGGAAGTGGAAATGATTATTTGTTCTGTTTTTTTTCTTCTTGCTCTCCTTGCTTATTCTCTTGCCTTTTTATTTGTAGTGATTGCAGTGCTTTATTACACATGGTCCTGAGAGCCTTTGGGAGTTGTGTATCTTCTGTAGTCAGTATTTTACCTTATTATTTTTAGGTGTGGTAAACCCTACAGTTGCCAACTAAATACTTGATGTCTAATGCTTGGAATGTATAAATTAGAAGATAGCTGAAAAGCACTGTAGCCTAGAAAAGACACAGATTTTAACTGAAGCATAGACCTGCTTTGGACTGCTTAGGCGAGATTCTCTACAGCTCAGCTTCCACATTCTAAAGTGATCCTCTAGTTTATGAAAAGAAAGGTAGGAATAGCTGAAATTAAGAAGTCACATTATTTCATTGGAATAAAAGGCTTTGCACTAGAGAAATCCTAGGTCTGAATTGCACTGAATTATAAATAAGAGAAGGGGAAGACTTCACTTTTCAGCACTAACCCACAAGTCCCTTGAAATTAGCTGTAGCTAAAGCCACGCTCTGAAGGCACGGTTCCATATGATGAGGTTAGAGTTCACTCTCTAACACAGAAGGAGATGAACACCCTCTCCCAAATTAAATATTCTTCAGTCTGGTTATTGAGTTGAAGTGGCTCATGGACCATATGGCAAACACCAAGGAGGAGCTAAGGGTGGGTGAAAGTCTGCAGTTGGGACATGAGAAGTCAGCAACATCTCAGCTTCTTGGCCTTGGTGAACTATTAGATCAGATCAGCTGCTCCTAGACCTGTCTAGAGGAATCAGCTTGCTCTGCAGATCATCACTTCAGGGCCCATTCTGGAAGAGACAAGACCCAACTGAACAAGATAAAATAAGCTATTTTTGCTTGTGCAAGCAAGTTTTTAACAATACATTCAGTATGCCATTGAATAGACAATCTGAAATGAAAGAGCTCTGAAATGTGTAATAAACTCACTGTGCAAAGATCCATGTATGGCCACACAAACTAAAATGTTCTCAGACTAGGGAAAAAACTCAGGGCAAAAATTGGGAACAATGCTTAGTTATTCAGAAGGGACATGATCTTTAAAGAAGCAGATCTGGCTCAAAACCAACACAACTATGAAAAAAGTTTACCCAGGGGAAAGAAGGCCAAAAGCGCTCAAGAACTGAGGTAACAGAGGAACCAACACTGGGGGAACAGAGGCTCTGTTGTTTTTATAGGCAAATGTTTCAGAAGTCTATTCAACAAAGTATTCACTCAGTCTTAAAGCAATCAGCCCATGGGGCAAGTTTGGGGCACGAGCCCATTTCACGAAGCCTTTCCCTTTGTCCCGAAGGAGATGACCCCTCTGACATGGTCTGAATGACTTTCTGTGTCTTTGCACAGGCAGGCATTCCCTGATACCTCTGGTCTCACCCTCTCCTCCCACACAGAGGCATGAGCACAATGAACTGCACACCCCAGCCATGGCTGCATGGCCAGGGCAAGGAGAAGGAAAGAACTGGACAGACAGTTTTCCATGTTGCCTGGAAGAAGGAAAGAAATTTGAGAAGTAGGGAGAGAAGGGTGGCTGCTCCAGTGAAAGATGGGTGATATTGGCCTGGTTGGGAGGGAGTAGTACTGCTGTCAAGAGGAAGTGAGGGAACAAGCTCCTGGGCACAAGGAGAATGAAAGATCAGCCTACAGAAATCTCCTATAAGTGATATTCACAGCTGTCAGCTTTGGGTGTCCTATTAATGCTGCAAGCTTTTAGCTTGGGTGAAACCAGCATTATTGCCCTGAAATATATCAGAAGTACTTCAGGTCTAAATAATTCAGATGTCAAAATGAGTATGAGAAAGAAAATGATTTAGCAGAAGGACTGCTTTGTTTTCGAGGTCGCTATTTCTTTCTATTTATGCACCCATACAGACACTAACAAATCAGTGAACTGGATGCACAACCAGACACCATCACTGATTACATCTTTCCCTGAACAAAAGCAAGGAAATAGAGGAGGGGAAAAAAAAGCAAGCAAAAGTTATTTAAAAGACAAAACTGTTTGATGAGATTTTATCTGCTATGCAGTTTAAACAGAATTCCCAAACTATTTATAATCAGAATGTTGAGGGTTGTTGGGCATTGAAAATGAATTTTAAATAACTCCTGTTGGCAAAGTTTTTTTCTCAGAATTGCCAAATCTCAGTGCTTTATCACAAATCTCATAATGTTGAATTGCATATTTAAATCACAATTCAAAGAATCGCTCACTAATGAGTTTCTTGCCTTTTTTTTTTTTGTTTTCAGTAAATGTAAATTTCCCAGGAATGTACTTACTGCAGGAGGTAACAGATAATCAGAGTAACCAGAGCAGTCAGGGATGTTATTGTTCATCTAGGCCTTTCTCTGATCAGGGGAGAAGAAAGTCGCTGTTTACTGGCAGCTGCCTGCTGACAGCAGAAGGACACAGGGTCTGGGGCTCACTGTTTTTCTGTGGTAGTGCTTGCCCCAGTTAATAAATCTTGGCCCCAAATTAGCTCTCAGTCTGCACACTCTCATCTTCCCTCCACCCTGGCCTCCCAGGGTCTTTCTACATTACTGAAACTTTCATGAACATAAAAGAATTCCACTGGTTTCACTGTGACCCCACCCAGAAGGAGAGGCCTGTTTCACCAGCCCATAGAGAACACCATTAATAAAACCCCACAACATAACAGTACTTTTAAATTATAACTCAACTGCTGGCAGGGTTGGGGGCAGGATTTGTGCCTGTTCCTGCCCTGGCCATTGTGTGCAGAGTGGAAGTAGCAGTGATGGACACCAAGCTGCCTTCAGCCTTCATGGACACACAGGTCTGCACAGGCAGTGTCAGGAGGGCAGTGTTGCCTCCAGACATGTACAGGACAGCCAGCCCAGGCAAAACCCTTGTCTTGGTCTGATTTAAAGCCCAGGTTTTTATGTTTTGAGTATCAGGCACTTAACCTTCTCTGGTGGTCAGTAAAACACCATGTATAAATGTCTAAAGAGGAGGTGTCAGAGGATAGAACCAGGCTCTGCCAAGTGATCTCAAGCAATCGGACACGAGGCAATGGGCAGAAACTATGCACAGGAAGCTCCACCTGAACATGAGGAAGGAATTCTTTACTGTGTGGGTGACCACGACTAGAACATTGCTTAGAGAGGTTGTGGAGTCCTCCTCACTGGAGATATCAAGAACCCTCTGGATGCAATCCTGTGCAATGGTGCTCTGGGACAACCATGCTTGAGCAGGAAGGCTGGACCAGATGATCCTCTGTGGTCCCAACCTGATCCTTTCTGTGAGCCTGTGATTTCATCCTCCATCTGATCAAAGGCACCTGAGGGATTTTTGGACACCAAGACTCTCACAAACTGAGTTAAACGCCTGAAGATGTAATTCTGTTGCACACACTTCACTTGCAGCCTGTTTTGTGTCTTTAGCATACATCAGTGTCATCTGGAGGCTCTTTGTGGACACTTGGTGCCTCCACAAATGCATTGCAGTTGGAATGGTTGTAGCCAGGTGGGGGCTGGCCTCTTCTCCCAGGCAATTACCCATAGGAGGATGAGAGGTCACAGTCTTCAGCTGCACCTGGTGAGGTTTAAGTTGCATATCAGGAAGATTTTCTTCACAGAAAGAATGGTTAAAGACTGGAATGGGCTGCCCAGGGAGGTGGCAGAGCCACCATCCCTGGAGGTGCTTGAGGAAAGCCTGGACGTGGCACTTAGTGCCGTGGTCTAGCTGACAGGGCGCTCTTCAGACTCGGTGATCTCAGAGGTCTTTCCAGCCTAAATAACCCAGCGACTCAAAGACCAACAAGCGCAGATCCTAGGGGAGGGACCCGGCTGCAAGAGGCAATCGGGCCCGCCCCGCCCTGACAGCCCCGGCCCCCGGGC
>VZRX01018327.1:184109-196349 GCA_013398075.1 Notiomystis cincta | reverse complement strand
GCCCGGCCCTGCGCGCTGCTTCCCGGCCCTCGTCCCGCCGGGAAAGCGTCGGTCCTGCTTCGCCTCCCATTTGCGGAGAGAAGGAGCGCTTCCTTTTTCTCCCACTCGCCTTTCTCACTTGGTTGACACCTGCGTTTCATGTGAAGTGCACGCTCACACGCCGATTTTATTAGTTAGCATTTTATTAGTCACTAAAAATTATGCTTAAGTCAGAAATATGTAGATGATATTGCATGACATAAGCTGTTCTGGTCATTGCCTGTGTTAGTGCTGCTTTCACTCCAAGTAGGCTGCAGAGCTCCTCTTAGGAGTGACAGAAGTGCTCAGATACTTAGTCCGGAGTGCAGGCTGGTAGTGCCCATCCAAGCTGTCAGCCGTGTTGTGGAGGCACAGCTGGCAGTGAAGTTCAGCTGGTTCCTAATTATTTTCCACACCTTAGGGAGAGCAGGAGTTTAGGAAAGAATTTTCAGAAGGAATAGCCTGTGCTATCCGTGTAGCTCGCTCACTCAATGATTACCAAGAGTAGGACAAGGTATTGGGGAGTTGCTATTGTGTCTGGTAAAGTTTTATCCTCAGTCATAGATTTTATTTTATTAATTTATAAGGGTAGCTGGAGAACATGTGTTAATGGAAAAAACGAAAACAAACTTGTTCTTTATCTAAATTACTAATTTTTTTGAATGTTGGAACTGGTGTTCTATCAGAATGAACCCAGAGCAACGCTCAGCAGCATTTAGTGAATCTTCCTGCTGATCAGCAAAGTGTTGCAGCACCCTGGAGCTAGGCCTTTCTCAGTCACAATACTGGTTTGGTGGTAGGAGCAGAAATTGAGCAACATGTCTAATCTATAGCCTTTCTCTAGTTTTGAATCTAGTTCTGTGCAATATCTGGCTAACACAGGGTAGAATTACAGCACTCCATGACATCATCCTTGATGGTGGTAGCTGACCTACTTAAAACAGATTTTATTTGCTACTGGTCAGTGTTGGTCAGGTAGAACAAAGCTTTAGTGACAGTGACAAGTTTCTTTATTCTCTAATTGTTTAAAATCACAGTAGTGTTCAGGAGTGACTAAGAGACATAGACCAAGATTAGGGCTTTACTGGGGTTTTTTTTTAGACGTTTTGAAAAATACCTGGTTTTATTGTAAGGTTCTGGCCCCACTGCTGTGTTTCTCACACTGAACTGCTTAGCCTGGCCCAAGCAGAGAATGAGGATTTCAAGGACAGTGTCTCCACATAGACAGTTATTCATGCATAGAGTTGAACTCCTGTTCAAGGCCTTAGAAGCCAAATAACTGCTGAATTTACAGAAAATGCCTTTTTGCATCGTGGTACCCAGAGGTTCTTGCTGGCTTTTCAGAACAGTGGCAGAGTATTTGGGTAACTAGAAGAATGATCAAGAGGTCTGTTTGAGAAGCACTTCTAGCCTAGCACCAGGATATTACTAAGGTTTTTTTTTTAATATTTTTGTGTGCTTGATGCACAGCTAATACACCACTGTATTGTTGTAAAAGTAGTTCCATAACTGTAGATATTTGAAAGTGTAGATTTAATTGCTGTAAACTACAAGTATATTGGGGAAAAATGGAGAAGAAGTAGAGAAGTAAAACAGTGAAGACTCTCTTGCAACAAACAAAGGTAGTAGAAGGGTATGAGTGCACTTCATTATGCTGTTTCTTCTCTCAGCTTCTGCTTATGTCTTTTGTGGTTTAACAGGAACTTAGCACATTTCTTGAATTCAAATACATGAGTGCTTCATGACCTTAAATAACAAAGAAAAAAATGTGCCATCTTGGTTGAAAAGTCCCTGCCCATACTGTACTATAAAATACAAAATACTCAGGTCCATTAATAGTTTTGTAATTATACCAGTACTCTGGTAATTTTGGGATGACTTGATGTGATAATGCTCTAGAACATTGTGCAAATGGAGTTCTCCTTTCAGGGAACTAATTGAAATTTTGGCAATTTCAAGAAACCAAAAGCTTCCACAACCAGGAGAGGAGAGCCAGGTAAGCTGACTTTCTGAATTGTGTTTCTTTGGATAAGCATTATGCTTTGCTTCTAATTTTTTTCCATCGTTTTGTTTGTTCTTTGTTTCTTCCTTAGTCCTTGCCTATACTCAAGCTAATGGTCGTGACTGGGCTTTGGCCCTGCTACAAAGGCATTATTGGTTTTCCTGTTGTTTGTTTGTGTTTTGTATGCTTCATAGGTTCTGCAAACAGGAAGAAATTTTGTTTCATTTTTTCATTCCAACAGAAATACTCCTATGGATGCCATTTGCTCTTCTTTGTAGCATGATTGAGGGTGTGTTGTTACTCAAGCCAAATTAAAAGGTGCAAAACTCTTGTTCAATAGATCCTGGAACTGCTGATTCAGAGAGATGGAGAGTTTCAAGAGCTAATGAAGTTGGCAGTTGATCAGGGAAAAATCCATCATGAAATGCAGCTTTTAGAAAAGGTAGTAGAAAAGCGGGATAATGATATTCAGCAGCTGCAGAAACAGCTAAAAGAAGCAGAGCACATACTGGTAAGTTCATAATGATGTGTTTGCTTTTGAGCATCTTCTTGTAGAAAAGGGGGTTCTGGGCAAAGTGGTGTTGTGATAGTTTGAGAAGATTTAAATATTTAAAACTTCATAAGAGCTTAGTGGTTTGGGTTTTTTCTCAGTAGTCAAACACTGTTTAGTTATCATGGTATTAAGTTGGTTTTTTTTATAATGCTAATTTTCTTCTAAAGCTACTTTATTTCTGTGTATTTTGAAAATGTTCATGGAAGTTTCTCTTTTAAAATGCAAGGGTTTGTTCACAGAGGTGACTTTATGTGGATGTTTATAAATTAAAGATGCATTGAAGGTTTGGTTTACTTTGTGTTTTTTTTTTTTTACAACTAGGCAACAGCTGTTTATCAAGCAAAGGAAAAACTGAAATCAATTGAAAAAGCACGAAAAGGTGAGTATGCATGATTGCACCTACTATGGAAATGCAATTCTAAAGAAAGTTGTTAGTGAGCTCAAACTGGGCCTTTTTTATTTTTTTAATTCTACTGTCACAGATTTCAGATGCTTTATGTGTAAACAAATTTCCATTTCATTATGAAACTGTAACTATTTCCTCAGAATTAAGGCAGATTGAATTATTTTTTTGTGGCAAACATATTTTAATATGATTTCCCAAGAGCCTTACGAAATTGCCTCAGGAGGTTTGTTAAGGAAAGGAAGAGAATGTTTGAGTGTATATGCACAGTTTGAAAGACTGACTAGCTGGTGATACTAGATTGCAATTGTAGCAATTCCTGCCTTCTGTGGCACTTACCAAGCTAAACTAAATTTTTTTGGGGAGGAGGGAAGGCATTTTCTTCAGATGGGTTTATTTTTTTTTTACAGTGTTTTTTATCATTTTGTTATACCTATTTCATCTAGAAAATCAAGGAATTTCATAAAGTTTCTATTAATCTAGTACAGGCACATATTTGGAAGGACTTCTCTGGGTGCAGTCTGTAATTACTAAATGAACAAAAAAACCTTCTTTGCTACAGAAAATTTTATAATAAAGCAGGAGCTAAAGTTTTAGAGATTGTGCTTGTCAAGTACACTTGTTTAAGAGATTGTTTGTATTTTTCACGAGGTTGGAGAACCACTGACATTGAAGGTGTTTTGCACTCAGGTCTGTAACATTAGTTCACAATGAGTAAAGCTCATCTTTGCATAATCTGAGAATCTTCTGAACAATCATTGCATTTGAACCAGGCTCTTAATGTTTGGCAAAATTACATTCCCAGTCTTTTAGATATTGGTGGCCAATATTCTGAAATAATTAAATGATACAATCTCTTGAGAATGCAGCAACCTTTTTTCCCATTCTTCCAGGTGCCATTTCCTCTGAAGAAATAATTAAATATGCCCATAGGATCAGTGCTAGCAATGCTGTTTGTGCCCCTCTGACATGGGTACCAGGTAATTATTGTGTTTATGACAGCAGATTTCTTTTTTATAATAAATCTTGGTTAATATCTGGTCTTACAATGTTTTTATGTGGCGATAAGCACTGAAGTTTGTTAGAGTAACATTGTTTTCAGCTGTTTTATCTAATATTTCAACAAAAATGGATAACTAAAGTCCTGTGGACTTCACAGATGTCTCCAAAAGGTCATGAAACTCTGCTTTCATTAACAGACTGGCCTCCTCTGCCCTCCTCTGTTTGCCTTTTTCCCCTGAACATTCACCCCGATTATAAGTCAAAGCCAAGTATGCTAAAGGCTTTTCTAAAGGTGTTTGGTTGTGTTTCCTCTTGCCCCTTACAATATTCTTTCAATAAATGTTATTAAACAGTGGAGTCAGAAGCAGGACTTTTATTGTGAAGTGTTTCAATTTTGGGTACTACCCTCTTTGTCCTAAATGAAAATGTGTTTGATGCAATTCCTGTCCTTGCTGTTTAGCTGTGAAGTAGCAGGGAGAGCAAATACATCTTTTAAACATGATGGGGTTTTTTCATTTTAGTTGCTTTGGGTTGTTTGGGGTTTTTTTGAATGTGCTTTTTCTGCCAAGTTTGGGTGAATGAAGAAGTTCTAAGTGAAAGAGAGACTTGGATTTTAATAAAACAGGTGTGGTGCTTGTTGCTCATCCAAACAACCAGAGCAGGGGTTTTTTGGTCATTAGACTAGGCTCTGAAGCTAAAGCTAATATCTGCAAGACAATTGTTAAATATTCAAAGCATTCTTTTTCTTTTTTTTTCTTAAAGGAGACCCACGTAGGCCATATCCTACAGATCTGGAAATGAGAAGTGGTCTCTTGGGTCAGATGAACAACCCATCCACCAATGGAGTTAATGGACACCTACCAGGGGATGCACTTGCAGCAGGCAGACTGCCAGGTAAGTGAAACTCAGTTTGTTTTGTTTTTCTTTATTCCTTATAAAGTCACAGCAATTACACATTTCCCTTAGCAAAGGCAGATCTGAGATAAAGCAATGAAAATCATGGTTAGTGTTGTTCCCTAGCAGTGAAGACATAGTAAAGAAAGTTAATTAGAAATTGCACAATTTTTTTTATCTCATGCTAAACTGCAGACACTACAACTAAGTAAATATAAACAAAACTCAGTTATTTTCATATATTTTAAATAAATAAACTAATTGATTTCCAAACAGATTAGAAAGAAGCACTTTCACAGCAACTTTTATTGATGACAAAGCATGGAATTGTGAAAGCTGTTTTTGGAAGAAAGGCTGTTTATTTTCATCCCCTACCTTTCTTTGAGTCTATGCTTAGAAGTTCTGGGTATTTTTAAAAGACATGTCAAGGGACAGCTGCAGATAGTACATTGTGTGTAGGAATCAAGCTTTAATCCCTTAATTGCTTTGTGAAATGGGTGCTTCCATTGACTTCAGTGGGGTTCATTCCTTCATGCTAAAATTGAATTTAGCAGTAAATTACAATAATTGAATCAAGAGTTCAGTTGCTCTGTAGCTGTGCAGCATTAATCTACTATGGTTAGACTAAATGGTGGAAAAAGTCTTAGTTTGGCTTCACAGGAGATCTGTAGTAGTTCTTACATGGCTGTTAAGCCACTGTCAGGCATTATGGAAAGCTTGTTTTCAAAAATTATGCTGAATTTGTTAAAAAACCGCTCTTGTGACTCCACTGGAGAAATAGTAAATTTGGATTTTGTGTTCCCAATCACCTGTCTAATCCTATTGTCACCTCTTAGGAAGTACCTTGAAATTCTGCATCATCTCACTTTGTAAACCTCTGGCCTTGGCTAAAATGGGTCAGTGAGCTGAATGGGAGTAGGATCCTGACATCTGTCCATGGCAACCCACCAGGGAAATGCCGAGGATTTGGCCCACGTATCTTTTCTGTTCTTTGGAAATACAGTCAGAGGAGATGTTAAGGTTGGGATTTCCTAAGGGAGTTTGAGCCTTTATTCGTGTACACTTTGATAGAGCCCATTCTGGCTGGCTCCTCTACCTTAAGAGAATGCAGAACTTGATCTGTTTACTTTTGAGTGCAGTCTCTATAAGAACTGAAAGGAATTTTCAGAATTTTCCTTGAGAAGCTGGAAAACGTGGGATTTAAATTCCTCCAGTAAAGTTCTTAACTGAGTCTTGGGCTCCTCTGTCAGGTTAAACCCTCACATAATTAGACTGTCAAGGTAGGAGGGAAACATTCATTTACAAGAAAGTTGAGGCTGCCCCAGCACTTTGTGTAGGGATGCTGAATCTGTTGGCATGTGGGGCATGTCCTGAGAATGCTGATTATGGGATGTAGTCCTCTTGGAGACTCCTGTAGGAATGTCCAGTTACTGAGTCCTTAGTGAAGGTCCAGACCAGTTGCTGGGCCGCTTGGTAGCCCCCAAACTTTGAGGCTGCTTAGCACACACGTTCAGCCTGGTTTAATAGCAGACTGGTTCTAGCATTGAAGCATGGCCACACCATGTAAAACACTGGCTTCTGTTCTCAGCTCGTTCAAATAAAGGCTTTTCAGGCATATTGGGATAAAGCTTTTTTCCCTAAATTTTTATGGTCTCCCTGAAAATCTTTTTTATCTTATATTCTTGCATACTGACAGAGAGTGGTAATTTTCACTACTCCCAGTGGTTGTGTATGCTAAATCAGTTCAAACTGTGCTTTGAAGATGAAAAGCTCTGTAAAAGTTATCAAGAGCCACCTACATAAATGGGCCTCTCTGGCAGAGTAGACTTTTACAGTTACAGAATTGCTCCATCATGAGATGTTTTTGAGCTGTTACTAGAGGGTTTAATCTGTCCAAAATTTAGAAAGGATTTTAAGGTTTGTTTTGATTTTAAGTCCAAATTCTGGTGGAGCTGTCCTGTTGAATTTGTACACATAGAAAACTGATAGTTTGATAGATTATGCCTCTTTTTTTCCAGATGTGCTTGCTCCTCAGTATCCTTGGCAGTCAAGTGATATGTCAATGAACATGCTACCTCCTAATCATAGTAATGACTTCATGTTGGAGCCTCCAGGACACAACAAAGAGAATGAAGATGATGTAGAAGTTATGTCAACAGACTCCTCAAGCAGCAGCAGTGACTCAGACTAGGTATGAGAGGGGCATTGTCCCTAGTAGACCTTTCCTGTGGTGAAGGTAGGTTAGATGCTGTTTGTCACAAACTGCAATATCCTTTTGTTATACCAGCAGCCCTGTGTAGGGAGAAGATAACAGCTGGCTCAGAAATAGGGTGACTAATTTAAAACCTTGGAATAGAGACTTGTTTTTTTCCCATTAGATGTTCAAGTGAAATGACTGGGAGCTGTCTGCTGGGGGAGAGATGTCAGATTTTCAGTGATTGTGTAAATGTATGTTTGAAAGAGATGTGTAAATATATATTTATATATATGTATTTACTATACATTAGATGACATAAGTTCCTGGGAAAAAAGGTGTAAGGGGAATCCCCTTGTATGTTTGTTAGTAACTTTACTCTTTTGATGATAGCCTTTTCTATGCCACAGAAACGAGACATGAAGTTTGTAATTTTAGTATCTTTTTTGTTACTGCCTAAATGCATGTTCTTGATCATCTGTGTATCAAGAACAAAAATATGGCAATAAGGTGTAATAAAAGAGTTTGTAATTATTGTAATATATAATTAATGATTTGTCATAAATAAACTCAGCTTTGATCTAACTTCAGTTTTCCAAATTTGAATCTTAGATGAGTTGCCATGTAACTTCAATACTCAGCACATTTCATCCCAGTATGTGGTTGAATTCTGATTGAATTTCAGAAGTTTGTACTCCATTTTCCCCTATGCAAAATGCCCAGTCAGCATTAGAAGCAGCTTGAGGAGGAGTCAGAAATGGAAAGCCTGTCCTTCCTTTTCAGGTGAGCCCTTCCAGGTACACACAAAGCTGGGCAGACCCTAAGGCAGTGAGTGCCCACCCACAAGGCAGCCCCAAATACTTGGTTAAGTGTCCTGGGACCCTGGAGGTGACACTCTTTAGGGCATGCTGCAGGTTTAGCTGCTTTCAGATCAAAGTACTCAAGAATTTTTTTGTTCTTGTCATCTATAATTTTTTCAGTTCTTTGAACCTGCTAATTTGTTTACTTTGGCAGTTGCATTTCCTGCATCAGCTGCAATTTTGTCTTTCCAAAGGCACTTCCCTTGGCTTTCCATTCCTCATTTTGTTTTGCTTAAGGAGTCATTTTATGACAGCCGCTTTTCTCTTAAGTAATCCTCTGATAAAATTACAAAACTCATGTGAACTGTTGCTCCGGGCAGTTACAGGTTTCTGTCCTGCAGCACAATCATAATTCTCTTCACTTTTCCATTTTGTAGATTCCTCACAGGAAGTATCTGATGAATCAGATAATTCCTCCTTTGCTCAAGTAATCTTTCAAACATTGCTGCCAGTAATGCTCTCACCTGTGACCAACAAATCCCATAAGGATGTAGAAAAGAGGACTTCAGTCATGTTTAATCACATAATATGGGGCAGTGGGTTTTGTTTTAAGAGAAATGGGGAATCTGATTTTGTCTCTGTTTCTTTTAGAAGTATTTTCAGAGTTATTAAACTGTCACCTCTTTCACAGCCTGAAGTTACTCATATTCAGTATCATGTTTGCCTCTTGGGTGCTTACCTCCAATGTCTTTCCTCTTTAATTCACATTAATCCAAATACATGTGCCCTGTCTCAGTCATCCTAGTTAAACTTGCCTACCCCTTTTCTAGCTTACATTAGTTTTTGCCTTCAAACATGTGTGATCAGAATCATACACAATATTGCAAAATGCAGTTTCTTAATGCTTTGTATAATGTGATTGGTATTTTCTTTCTAAATGCCCCTCTCATAACACATCACACAGACACAGCTCACTAGTCTCTTTTATCTTCTAACTGAAAAAGAACATTCTTGAAACAAAATACAAAAATAATTAATATTCCTGGAAAGTGCAATGTTACAGTCTACCTGAAACTCTTCCATGGCTGTATCATGTATTTCACCAACTGAAATAATTGTGGAGGTGGGTGATTATTTCCAGACATAAGAGGGAACTGAAGCAATGACCACATCTTTTTCTGGGTTGTTTGTTACTGTATTAAAGGATTAAATGGGACCAACGTATTACATCTAAGAAATACATAAGACAACAGCTCTGCCCACTGTTCACGTAGCATAAAATCAAACTCTGGGTATTAGATGCGTCCTAATCAGTTTCCTTGCATCAGTGCTCCAAACTGTGCACAGTTCAGGAGTATACCTCTCAATGCTGGCTAACTATAATGCCAATTTAGGGGAATTTTGTCAGTTACAAGCAGTTTAGAGAACCATGATGTGGTAACTGAGTGTTCTGTTATTCAGTGGCTTAGATATGTACATAATAGATTTTCCTATTGAGCAAAAATACCAAAAACCAAAGTAGAGACTTAGTTGAAAGGACTGAATCTTGGCAGCTAAAATCGACTGAGAACCAAGTTTTCGAGGGGTGGGAAATACAAATGTGTGATACATACAAACAGAGTTACTTAAGTTGGAGATTGCTGACAGCTGGTTGCAGTAATGCACTGCAGTCATTTAATCAGTCCACTTAGAAAAGATACAGAAATGTTGACATATGGAGTTGCTGTTTGTGTCCTCATTTCAGTGTCTATTTGTGTATTTACAAGAGATAGAATGATTATAACCATTAACAAAATATGCTAAGAAGTATTTATTGCATGACAACCCATTTTACAGTGGCCCCTGTTCTCTCATCAGGAGCTAGATGCTTTCTAAAATTTAAAATTGTACTAAGTAATTTTTTTTTTCTTCTTTATTCTTTGTGACAGATGGGCAGGACACCTGTCAACTATTCCTACAGCTTCTTTGTTGACAGCTGAACAGAATAATTTTCAGGGTTCATAGGGTTGCTTTCAGGAAGCAAATCTCTACTTTGGGATAGAAAAATAAGCTTTTTACAAAGATACAGTAGCAAAGGAATTTTTGGTGATATTTCCCATTTCAAAACTGTTGTGTAACGTTACTTCTTTCTTCACTTCAGAGAACGGGTGTGTGTCCTAAGGGAAGTTGCACATAATTAATACTTCAAACTCTAAGCAGGAGGATTGCCATGGGCAGTAGCATCCTTATGCTTCATCACTGTCTGCTTCTCAGCAAGAAGAGCCATCTCCATTTAAAAAAAATGTATGTACAAAGTAAGGAAGAGCTTTAAACCCCTCAAGCTGATTTCTTTTACAAACTGAGAAGTCAATTCATAATTTCAGGCAATTTTAATCTCTCAGTATTGTGCCTGTGTTTTATTCAAAAGAAATTAAAGATATCTTACAACATTTTTGTACAATGAGTATTTCTAAAGGAAATAGACAAGAGCTGTGCTATAAAAGAACCCTGACAAAAAAATGAGCCAATAAGTGATTTCTTTAAGTTATATCCTAAAATTATTGCTGATATCTTAGTGACTACAGCTGGAAAAGTATGAGAATTGTTTACAGAGTCTAGAAAAATAAAAAATATGAACTCCTTGGTTTTGTATGTACTGTTGGGTACTGTAATTTTGTTCATGAACAATGCAGTCATTTAATCAGTCAAACTGAAAATTCACAATTTTACCAAATCTCAGTTGTCATACAGAATTATACCCATCTGTGTTTAATACTGACAACTGTTTCTAGCCACAAAGTATGATTTTTGCCATGGAGCTACACCTATAAATGAGATTTGTGTCAGCCTAGTAGAGAACTCCAGAACTCCATTCTGAGAGTTCAGTAACATAAATCCAGATCAAGTGCAGGAGATCTGAGACATTTCTGCAGATAAATTCCATGTAACTGAGGCTCTAAACAGAACTCTGTTATGAAAGCAAGTGGCAAGAAGGGTCAGGGAATTTTCATTCCCTGCAATGTCATGACAATCTTTTCACATTTATAATAGTCTTTTGATTTTCAAATATACACTGCTTTCTTCAGGAGGAAAAGGCATTGTCTATCAAGTGTAACTTTTGTTCATGACAGCAGCTTCATAACTGAAAATAAGAGACAAGGCTAAGTCTTAAAATTGGTCCAACAGGAAAGCAGGTTTAAAAACAAGTTTTCCTGCTGCAATTGCTTCCAAGTGAGTAAGCTTCCCTGGCTAGTGCTGACTTGCAAAAGGCTGTTCATCAGTATAAAGATTAACTAGGTAAAACACTGAGTTTTCTGTAAAAACAAACATTAATTGTTAACTGCTAGACCTAGAAATGGGTCTGGAATGAGACAACTGTCATGTGAAATATGGTTGGCATGTTCTTCTTTGGGAAAGACAGTATTTTCACATAGGCAGGGTGAGCACTTTCAATCTTTTTCTTTTACACCAAAAAAAAATCCCAACTCTGTTCTTTGGTTTGTTACATATCATTTGTTTTTACTCTAATTGGTGACTTCCCGTGTACCCCTTGAGATGATCGAGCTCTTCCGTAAAGGGATTGTAACCTTGCTCTCTTAAACAGCGTAAGGCCCAGAACAGTTGATCTGCTGGAGGAAATTCATCCCATTTGACCCATTCCCAGCCTGTAGGGGAAAAAAAAAGGAAGAAAAATCAGAGTATAGAGTTAAGACAGAACCCAAGGAAAGAGCATGAAGCAGGATCAGGGGAGGTTTAGGCTGGATGTCAGGAAAAGGTTCTTCACCCAGAGGGTGGCTGGGCACTGGAACAGGCTCCACAGCTCAGCCTGACAGAGCTCTAGGAGTGTTTGGGCAACCTTCTTAGGCACGAGGAATGATTGTTGTGGTCGTCCCGTGCAGGGCCAGGAATGGGATTTAGATGATGCCTGGGGGTTCCTTCCAACTCTGGATATTCTTTGTTTCTGTGATACAACAATTCTTCCTCTGAAGTCTGGCTGGATCTTATAGAAACTACCAATATAAAGGGAAGTTCTCTGTTGCACACAGAGTCATTTTGCTTGATGATGGATGCCCCATCCCTGGGAGTGTTCAAGGCCAAGCTGCATGGATCCCTGGGATACCTGATCTAGTGGGCAGTGTCCCTGCCCGTGGCAGGTGGCTTGGAACTCGATGACGACTCACCCTCGTTCTTGTCGGGCTCCTGGTTGCGCGGCTCGGCGCCCGGCTCGGCCTCGCCCTTCATGAGCACGGTGACAGAGTGGTAGCGCTGGGACGCGCACACGGCGTTCACGGCCGACGCGAACCGCACGTGGCGCAGCCGCAGCGCCGCCTCCTCCAGCGTCTCCCGCGCCGCGCACTCCGCCAGGCTCTCCCTGCGGGCGGGCAACGCCGGGGA